>CM074726.1:180314097-180361597 GCA_037306005.1 Rhinophrynus dorsalis
ATAAAACTTGAGGCAACGCACCACATCCAACAGATGGAGATCTCTTTCCTTGTCAGATGAAGGATTAGGGCAGAAAGAGGGAACCACAATCTCCTGATTGATGTGAAACTCTGACACAACCTTGGGTAAGAATTCCTTGGTAGTGCGAAGCACAGCCTTATCCTTGTGGAACACCAGGTAAGGAGGTTTACAAGACAAGGCCTGTAACTCTGCTACCCGGCGCACTGACACAACAGCCAAGAGGAAGGCCATCTTCCAAGTCACAAGACGTAATGGAATGGAAGCCAAGGATTCAAACGGTGGTCGCTGTAGAACTCCCAGCACCAAATTGAGATCCCACTGGGGAGCAGGACTCTTAAAGGCAGGTCGAACATGAGTCACACCTTGGAAGAAGACTTTCACATCAGGAAGGACAGCAATCCGTTCCTGGAAAAACACAGACAAGGCAGAAGTCTGAACTTTGAGGGAACTCAGACTGAGCCCCTTATCCACACCGTCCTGCAAGAAGGCCAGGACAGTGGGAAGATGGAAGTCAAGTGACAACTTCTTGTCAGAACACCATGTCACGAAAGTTGACCATATGCGATGATAGATCTTGGAAGACACAGGCTTACGAGCACTGAGCATCGTCGATACCACAGAAGGAGAAAAGCCTTTCTTTGCTAGAATCGAGGATTCAACCGCCATGCCATCAAATGGAGAGAGTGAACATCCTCTTTCCACAGATACCCTTGAAGAAGCAGGTCCGGACGGGCTGGAAGTGGGATCGGATCCTTCACTGACATGGCCATCAACTCCGGAAACCAGGACTGGCGAGGCCAGTTTGGAGCAATCAGGATGACAGGACAACGTTCTCTCTTCAACTTCTGGATAACTCTGACCAATAGAGGAAGAGGAGGGAAGATGTAAGCCAGGGGGAAGTCCCAAGGAATCGACAGGGCATCCACTGCTAGAGCAAGGGAGTCCCTCAACCGGGAGCAAAACACCGGAACCTTCCTGTTGTGTCTGGTAGCCATCAGATCCACCACAGGCATCCCCCACCGTTGAGTGAGCATGTGAAACACCTCTGGGTGAAGAGCCCATTCTCCGCTGTCGACGGTGTGACGACTGAGGAAGTCTGCCATGACGTTGTCCACGCCTGGAATATGATCTGCAGAGATGACAGGCACGTGATCTTCTGCCCAAGACAAAATATCCTTGACCTCCCACCAGGCGGAACCGCTTCTTGTGCCGCCTTGCCTGTTGATGTAAGCCACCGCCGTGGCGTTGTCGGACTCCACTCTGATTGGAAGACCGGTCAATTGAGACTCCCAGTGCCTCAGGGCCAGCCGGACAGCTCGAAGTTCCAGAACATTGATGGAGAGCATGGATTCCTCCAGATCCCATTTCCCCTGAGCACTGAAGCGACCCCAGACTGCACCCCAGCCCCGAAGGCTGGCATCCGTAGTGACTGTGGTCCAAGGAGGAACTAGAAAGGATCTCCCTTTCAGGAGATGAGAGAGATCTAACCACCAGTGCAGACTCGACTCGACATGAGGAGGAAGAGAAACAGACAGATGTTGATGATCTGGATGATTCTTGCACGTCTGGATCACAAATCTCTGAAGATCCCTGGAGTGGGCCATGGCAATGGTACTGCTTCGATTGTGGAAATGAACTTCCCCACTAAGGACGACAACTTCGGTACTGGAATCTCGTCCATGTCCAGAATTCCAGCTACTCTGACAGCTATCTGGTGAGCCACGTCCTCTGGAAGAAACACCATGCATTGGCGAGTGTCGAACAGGAGACCCAGGAACAGAAGCCTCTGAGATGGAATCAAGTCCGACTTGTCCAGATTCAGGATCCAGCCATGACGGTTCAGGGTGTGCATGCACATCTGTAATTGCTGAAGGAGAAGCTCCGCTGAGGAGGCCTTCAATAGGAGATCGTCCATGTAGGGGGTCACTCTGATCCCATCCTGATGGAGCACCGCTATCAAGGAGCCCAACACCCTCTGGAAGACCTGAGGGGCTGAAGTCAGCCCAAAGGGGAGCGCTGCAAACTGAAAGTGTCCCCTGTGGCAGGCAATCCTGAGATACCGCCTGCTCTCTGGATGAATAGGGATGTGAAGATAAGCATCCTGAAGGTCCAGGGAGGCAAGAAACTCCCCTGGAGACATTGCTGCAATCACAGAGCGCAGGGACTCCTGGCGGAAGTGGGAAGTCACCACATAGGCATTGAGATCTTTGAGATCCAAAATGGGACGGGCTCCTCCGTCCTTTTTGGCTACCACAAACAGGTTGGAATAAAATCCGGAACCTGTGTCCCCTTGAGGAACCGTCTCCAGGACCTCTTTGTCCAAGAGATCCTGAATAGCGTCGTCGAACAGACGCCTTTTTGTGGGTTCCTGAGAAGGACGAGTAAAATGGAACCGAAAAGGAGGAAGGGAAGAGAAAGGGATCCGGTATCCCTCTGACACCACCTGAAGAACCCATGGGTCCGCCACTGACTCCTCCCAAGTCCGGCGAAAGATGCGGAGACGACCGCCTACAGCCGGATGCGGACCCGGGTTCGGCGAGTCATGCCGAAGCAGTCTTGGAGGTCTTGGCCTTGGAGGCAACTTTGGGCTTCCAGGACTGTTTGGGCTTGGAGGAGGAGCGCGTAGTGGGAGGACCCGTTTGGGCCGAGGAGCGTGTCTCAGTCTGAAAGGAACGAAAGGACCGATTGCGTTTGGCTGGAAACTTTTTCTTAAAGACTGAGGGTAGAAGAGTACTTTTACCGCCAGTAGCCTCACTGATCATTTCTTTGAGTTCAGACCCAAAAAGCAAATTTCCCTGAAAGGGCAAGGAAAGCAAGGCTTTCTTAGAGGCTGTATCAGCAGACCAAATTTTCAGCCAAAGAGCGCGTCTAGCCACCACAGAAGAAGTGGAGGCCCTCGCCATCATGCGCACAGCATCAAAAGCAGCGTCAGCAACATAGTTCTGAGCTTCAGTGATATTAGCAAGAAGCTGCAACTGTTCAGATACCGGCGCATCCTGGCGAACCGCTTCAGTCAGTCGTTCAGTCCAGGCCGCAATAGCTCTATTAACCCATGCCACAGCAAAAGTGGGGCGCATGGCTGTGCCAATGGAGGCAAAAATAGACTTAAGAGAGAGCTCTAGTTTCTTATCCGTCCAGTCCTGCAAGGCAGAGGCATCTGAGACAGCCAAAGCAGTAGATTTGGATAGTCTAGACACAGGAGCATCCACTTTAGGAGGATGAACCCATTTTGCCAGCTCCGCCTCAGGAAAAGGGTAAAGTTTAGCAAACTTTTTGGAGACAGAGGAAGATCTATCAGGATTCTTCCATGCCTCAGAGACCAGACGGGCAAGAGTAGGGTTAGTTGGAAAACAAACAACTGGTTTAGATGGCTTTTTCTGAAAAACATCAGTAGGATCATAAGTGGATTCCTGAGTCAGAGGAAGGTTGAGCGTATTCAGAACCGCTCTGATCAGACCCTCAGCCAAAACTTCAGGGTCACACTCATAGGGGTCCCCAATGGACCTGTTAGATTCAATAACAGTACGTTCCTCAGCATCAGAATCCTGTAAAAGTTCTTCTTCAGAAGAATCAGTGATATCAGGAGCTCCCTGTGGCTTAGGCAGGGAGGCCCTGATAGTAGAGAGGGTCTGCCAGACCTGGAGAGCCCCCTGTACCTGAGAGGGAAAGAGTTGAAGCGTGGATCTGAGATCCCTAGTGGCAGCTTTAAACTCCCTCACCCAAGATGGCTCAATAGTGTGGCTGGGAAGCCCAGGGTTGCTATCTTGACCAGTACAATTAGGGCACAGATCCCCCACATTATCGCCATCCAGCCCAATGTGGCAAGAGGAGCAAAACGCCATGGGGGTAGCAGACCCCCCATCCTCCTTAGACTTGGGTCTAGCCCCTAGCTCCAGTGAAGTAGACATGCTCACAGCGTCAATATACCCCACTAATAACACTATCACCCAGAAAAAGTGTAAATGATTAAAGTTTCACCCCAGAAATGTTCTAAAAACGGACTTATCTGGCCAGCGAAGGGTTAATCTGTTGAGGAGAGAGAAGGCTCGGTCCCTGCGTAGTGTACTCGCCTTGGAAAAGTACCACAAAATGGCGGCCGTCATGACAGCCAATCAGAAACGAGCGCGAACCAAGTGCTCATGGGAAATGTAGTTTTCCTGTCCAAGTACCCCAAACATTGCCCGAAGCCCCCCTGAACACCCCACATGTAAAACACATTCCGGATGATAGATCAGGAGCCTAGAATTAAAATGAGCCCTCTCTGAAGTTGCTGTGACAAGCGGTTCCAGAGATATGTCCCATACTGTGAATTCCCATAGAGAGTAAAGGAGCCCTTGCGTCTGAGCGGGAAAAAGCCGCGCCTAAAGGCGCGGAACACCATTTTTAATAAAGTTTAGTAAAACATTAAAAAGTGCCCAAACAAGCATGAAACACATGAGAAACATAAATAAATGAATACCCAAAGCTCCAAAACCCAGAGAATACCACAGAAATTGCATAAAACAGTAATAATGCAATAGAAACACCCTATGAGTGCTGGAGTGTATTAAAACTCCCAAATACAAGCCCATCAAAGGGACACTGTGGGGACAAGTGGACCTTCAGCACTCAATGGGTGACTCACCTTCCTTGCTGGACTTCTGTCTTCAGGTGACCATGATAAGGAGGGAAAGAACCAGAGGTAAATTCCCCAATAGGGGAGCTGCTTAACACAAGCTGTCCCCTCTTCAGGGCATAAGGTCCACAGAAAATCCCTGGAAGCTGCACCAGCCACTTTAAAGAGGGCAATTCACAGCCATGGTCACCCTCCTAATGGTGGTATTCCATATTTGAATAAAAAATAATAAAATACTAAGATGCATAGATGTTCTCTACCTGGTGTGCAAGCACACCAGGAACAAATCAATCTAAAGTGGCTCTGGCCAGAAGGTGGCTTAAGTAAGAGGGGAGGCTCCGCCCCTTGCAAATTATTTGCATAGTTGTTCCTGCCTATTAAAGGGGACTTACGCCTCCCAGAGTACCAGTGACCTGTATTGGACGACAGTGAAAAAACATTTACGTACATAAAACCAAAAATATATCATAAACTTGCTGTACCTATTCATCAGGAAGCCACTGCGCACGACCATTTGGAATCTCTGTCTGTACAAGTGATAGGTGCAATGCATGGCATGATCTAGGTCAAAGCGGAACAACCACCGCTAACAAACTTACCCCCCAAATAATTCCCCATCTGGCGACTAGTTGCTCAGTAGCGCTAGTCGCCAGAATTATTACCGCTCCCAGGCTGATAGGCAGGAAGGAGCGCAGACATCTTCCCATAGTGACGTCTGCTTGCCTGCGCTGTCAGTCCCTTTTGGAGCCGAACTGCTCCTAGCAACACCTCCTAGAGCAGGCTGGGACTGACAGCGCAGGCGGGCAGACGTCACAATGGAAAGATGTCTGCCTTCCTTCCTGCCTGTCAGCCGGGAGCAGTGTAAAATTCTCGTTAACGCTGTAATAATTCTGGCGACTAGAGCTACTGAGCAGCTAGTCGCCAGATGGGGAATTATTGGGGAGCAAGTTTGTTAGCGGGGGTACTTCCGCTTTCATAAATAAGAGATAGGAGTTTTGTAAACTGAGTGGGTTCGAATCTCAAAACAATTATCACTGTCTGAAATATTTTAGGACTTTCCCACCAAAGAGGAAAAAAATGCTATCTAGAGTTAAAGGGATAGTAATACTTCGTTTTAACTTTATTTTATTGTGTAGGCATTAAAAAAACATGAAGAACTATATAAGTCTTATCTCTCAAACTTTTATGGTTTGAGAGATATTCACAAGCAAAGTTTCCCCTCCCGCCCCTTTTACCTAGTGTAAGCCATCTCTTCTCAGATGTGGAATCCAGTCCATAGACCAGACAGATAACAGCAGGGGACAATCTTCTTCCTATGAGAACAATGAAAGCCCTGCCCCCCTTGACAAGCTTTTCAGGTTTTTCCCTTATCTTAATTGAAGATTGTCCCTCTCTGTAGTGTACCTGGGCAGCTCCCTTCTGCCCTGGCTGAAAAGTGTTACATCAGTAAAAGGGGCGGGAGGGGGACACTTTGCTTGTGAATATCTCTTAAACCATAAAGGTTTGAGAGATAAGACTTATATCATTCTTCATGTTTTTTTAATGCCTACAAAATAAAATAAAGTTAAAACAAAGTATTACTATCCCTTTAACATACTATTTAATGGATCTGAGCCCTTTTATTGGTAATGTCCGTTTAAAGGGGAATTACCTGAAAGAAACGTCTTCATTTGTTTAACACAAGCCCTTATCTAGGAGTCATTCTTCCAGAAATGAAATAGGTCTATTTATAAAGATTGTTTTTGCATATTATCAGCTGATGGATGTAAATGCTGATTACTTTTTAACCCCTTAACGACACATGACGTACATGTACGTCACAAGTGGATGTCCCTAAAGGACGTACATGTAAAAAAAAGTTCTGTGATGGCCACGTGCGTGCGCCCCATCGTTAAGGGGGTAACCCTGAGTGCCAGATTATCTGGCACTCAAAGGGTTAATTCTGTACTCGGTACACAGACTCTCACAATAGGCTGTACTAGTCTGAATGAGATAAAGGAAATAAGGAGCTATGGCCCTTCTGAACTACTTAAACATTCAGAATGTTTAAAAATGCCACTGTTCAGCTATAGGCTACAAAAGAGGAGTGAAAAGTGCACAGACTAATAAAACATAGTAGTTTAATCCCTTAAAGGGTTAGTAATGTGTAAAAAAAACTTTTTTGCATTTAGAAGAGCTTAAAAAGCTCTTCTAAATGCAAAAAAACCGTATCTCTTAAACCGCTACGGTTTAAGAGATACGGGCGTTTAAAGTTTGATTTCTCCTACTGACAGCTGTAAAGCTGTCAGCAGGAGATCCGTGTCGGTCGACACAGAGGCGCTTGAGAAGTGCCGAGATCTCCTTACTTACATGGAATCTCTTCATTGGAATGGTCTAAAACATTTGCCTGGTGTTCAGGAGGAGAAATCAAACTTTAAACGCCCGTATCTCTTAAACCATAGCAGTTTAAGAGATACGTTTTTTTGCATTTAGAAGAGCTTTTTAAGGACTTCTAAATGCAAAAAAGTTTTTTTTAGACATTACTAACCCTTTAACATATTACCTGCCAGGACCCTCACGCCGGTCTAGATATTAAGGATTGGTGACAGTCCTAGCATTCATCAAATTCTGGGATGGCAATGTGGTTATACACCACTCTGCTAACCCAGAATTCATTCCAAAAAAAAAAAAAAAAAAAAAAGTTCTGTGGTGCTAAATGGCCGGCCACTGTCATGTCAATACAAGTTCAAGAGTAATTGAATGATAAAGTAAAGTATCCCCCTCTAACCCCTTTTACTGATGTAACACTGTTCACCTCAGAACAGCAAGACTGTCCGGATGGATCACAGACAGGGACAATCTTCAGTGAGAATAAGTAAAAACCTGTCAAGGGGGGCAGGGTTTCCTTATGTTCACAGTAAGATGAATGTCCCTTGCTGTGACCTGTCCGGTCAAGAGACCAGATTCCACATCTGAGGGGAGGTGTCTTACACTAGGTAAAAGGGGCGGGAGGGGGATACTTTATCATTCAATTACTCTTGAAATGCAACTCTGACAGTATTGAAATAACACTCTCCATGGACCAAATACTATGAAGATTAAATTGGAGCTGCTTTTTTTGTGAAACATTACTATCCCTTTAATCAGAGCGCCTGAGGTATGCTCAATTCCTTGCCTCGCAATGTGCTGCATACCCTTCAAGCATTCAAAGGGCTAAGACTATTTAAATAGCACATTTGTACTCCCCACACCTCCTTACCTCTTTTCTGAAGCCAACCTTCTTTAACCACCATCACCTCATTCATGGTGATGAAACGGATGGTGACAACTTGTGACCAATCAACGTCCCGTGGAAAGCTGGCTTAACACGCACAAGAATGACTCTGGAACCAAGAAGATTACAACAAGTGTCAGTACAAACACAGTACTGATTAGGAACAAATCTAAACTCTTAACATTCCACCAGTCAACATATTCTTACACAAGTTTTTGTTTGAATAAACGTATTTGTTGAGCAAAAAAAAAAACAAACAAACAAACAAACAAAAAAAAAACACATTTGACCCATTGAGTGCCAGATAGGTATACAAAGCATTTTAACGCAATGCATTGGATACCTTTCTGGCAAACAAAGGGTTAATCAGTCTTGCATGTCGATGGAGGCACACATGACAGCTGCTAGAAGCAAGTAGAAATGGCATGGCCGTACCTAACATTTTAAGGACCACAAGGGTGCTCAATTTATCAATAAGCAGTGCGCTGTACAACCCTCTGATGTTCATATGATTAAAGGGGGATCTATCACCCCTACAAAAGCTAGGCTATTTGGGTTAAAACGATCACTTATAGAGTGCCCTGCACCCTACTTACGCATACACTTCCGTTGCAGCATTGGCCCTGTTCCCCTCCTTCTATCCAGCCTCCTCCAATGACGGAGGCTGTCTGTCTGCAGCTGGAGTGATCTCATTGGCTACATATTGATCTCTGCCAATGAGATCGCTCCAGCTTACAGACAGAAGCCTCAGTCATCGGAGGAGTCTGGGTAGTGGGAAGGGAGCAGGTGCAATGTGGCAATCTGTTGCAACGGAAGTGTATGCGGAAGAAGGGTGCAGGGCACTCTATAAGCGATTGTTTTAACCCAAATAAGATGATTTTAGTTTTACCTGTTAAATCCTTTTCTCTAAGTCCATACAGGTTACTGGTAACTTTGGGTAGGCGATCTGCCCCTTTAATTGTAGGCAGGAACAATTCTAGAATTGTATGCAGGGGGTGGAGCCAACCAGCTCCAGAAAGATTTGAGACACTAACTAGTGACTAGATAGTGGAAGGAAAAGAAGACTCCTGTGAGCATGACCCCAAAGGACCCCCGTGGTCTGCCACAGGACAGCCAAGCATGGTCCCTTGACAGGGTGGGAGACCAGTAACCTGTATGGACGAAGAGAAAAGGATTTAAAAGGTAAGACTAAAATCCTCTTTTCTCTGTCATCCAATACAGGTTACTGGTAACTTTGGGATGTCCAACCACTGAGTTTCCCAGAGGCAGGAAGTAAGGCAAGGACCAGGCGCAAGGCCCCCAAACTCACCAGAGCAGAGATAGCCAAACAAAACAATGAAGTGTCAACGGACACTAAACATGTATAACAACACCCCAAACTGTTACTCAGCACACTGAACTAGAGCCAACAGGGCTCTAACGTGAAGGAAGTACCAAGGACTGAAGAAGATCCTAGACAGGCAAGACGGTAGGGCTTCGAAAAGGTGTGCACAGCCGACGAAGTGGCAGCCTTGCACAACTGATCAGCGGAGGCCTGATTCTTGTAGGCCCAAGAAGCCTCAATAGATCTTGTAGAATGAGCTGTGACCCGAAAGGGGACAGGCTTCTTCCTCAGCTCATAAGCCTTACGAATAGTGGACTTGATCCAAGAAGCAATAGTCACTTTGGATGCAGGTCTCCCTGCCCTAGAACCCTCAGGAATGACAAACAGCGCATCAAATTGCCTAACAGACTCAGTGCGATGTACATAAAACTTGAGACAACGCACCACATATAACAAGTGGAGATCCTTCTCCTTGTCAGAGGTGGGGTCAGGGCAGAAAGAAGGCACCACAGAAAGGTCGACCAGACACGATGGTAGATCTTGGAAGAAACAGGTTTTTTGCGGGCACGGAGCATAGTAACCACCACACCAGAAGAAAACCCGTTCTTCTTCAATATTGAGGATTCAATTTCCAAGCCGGCAAAGCTAGCCGATAAACATCCTCCTTCCACAGGTAACCCTGTAGAAGGTGGTCCAGAAGGTAAGGGAGCCAGAATGGCTCCGCCACTGACAGATCCAGAAGCTCCGGAAACCAAGACTGACGAGGCCAGTACGGAGCAATCAGAATGATTGGACAAAGCTCCAGTCACAATTTCCGTAACACCCTGTGCAACACTGGAAGGGGAGGAAAGGTGTAGGCCAGAGGGAATAACCAAGGAATGGACATCGCATCTACTGCCAGAGCCAGAGGGTCACTCCACCGAGAGCAGAACCTTGGTACCATCCTGTTGTTGTGTCTCGTCGCCATCAGGTCGATGTAAGGAGGACCCCATTTCTGAACAATGAGGTTGAACACCTCTGGGTGTAGCTCCCACTCTCCGCTGTGTGTTGACTGAGGAAGTCCGCCATGACGTTGTCTACGCCAAGAATGTGCACTGTGGATATAGCAGGAATGTGTTGTTCTGCCCAGGACAAAATAGCCTTGACCTCCAACCAAGCAGCGAGACTTCTTGTTCTGCCCTGCTTGTTGATGTAAGTCACGGCCGTGATGTTGTCGGACTCTACTAGGACCGGACAGTCTTCCAACTGAGATGTCCGATGTCGAAGTGCATGAAATATTGCCCGAAGATCCAATATGTTGATCAGAAGGAGACCGCCGACCTTGAGCGCTCAAGCGACCCAGGACCGCTCCCCAGCCAGAGAGGCTGGTATCAGTCGTTACCTTGGTCCAGAAGGGTACCAGGAAGGACTTGCCCTTCAGCAGGTTGGAAATGTTGAGCCACCATGACAAACTTAGTTCCACATGAAGAGGAAGACAAACTGACATCTTCAGAAGGTCCGGTTGACCCTTGTACACCTGGATCACGAACCTCTGGAGCTCCCTGGTGTGCGCCATGGCAAACAGGACCGCTTCTATGGTGGAGATGAATTTCCCCACTAGAGAGGATAGCTTCTGGACTGGAACTGGATCCTGAGCCAGAACCGCAGAAACCCTGTGGGCGATCTGGTGAGCCACCTCGTCCACGAGGAACAGCATGCTCTTCTGGGTGTCGAAGAGAAGGCCCAGGAAGACCAAATGCTGAGATGGGATAAGATCTGACTTGCCCAAGTTGATGATCCACCCGTGATGGGTGAGAGCATGAATTCAGTGCTGAACCTGCTGATGAAGGAATTCCAAAGAGGGGGCTTTCAGAACCAGGTCGTCCATGTACGGAGTAACTCTGACGCCGTTCCGGTGGAGGATGGATACCAAGGCTCACAGGACACGGTTGAAGACTTGAGGAGCTGTCATCAGATCAAATGGAAGAGCTGAGAACTGAAAATGTCCCCTGTTGCAGGCAAACCGGAGGTACTGCCGTCTCTCTGGATGAATGGCAAAGTGTAAGTAAACATCCTGAAGATCCAGAGAAGCAAGGAATTCCCCCGGGGACATGGTAGCAATCACCGTCCATACAGACTCCTGATGATAATGAGTCCGGATCACAAAGGAATTGAGATCCTTCAAGTCCAAAATGGGACGACAACCACCATCATTCTTGGAGACCACAAAGAGGTTTGAATAAAAACCCATACCCCTGTCCTGAACTGGCACTGGCTCTAGAACATCCTTGTCCAGAAGAGCCTGAACAGCGCCAAACAGACAGCATCTCTCTGCACCCCGAGGCACGTGAGAAGGACGAAAATGAAAGGGAGGGAGATATATGAAAGGGATCCTGTACCCTTCCATCACCACCTGTAAAACCCATGGGTCCGAACACTCCCAAATGCTGCAATAGTGTCGCAGACAACTACCCACAGCAGAGTGCGGACCCGGGTTCGGTGAGTCATGCCGAAGAAGGCTTGGAAGCCTTGGGCTTGGAGGAGACCTTGGGTTTCCATTGCTGTTTGGGCTTGGAGGAGGTACATGGAGCTGAGGGAACAGTCTGGTCCACCAGAAGTGTCTCATTCTGAAAGGAACGAAAATACCGCTTAATCAGTGTTTTCTTCCTAGGAACCAAGGGTAGAAATGTACTCTTACCACCTGCGGCCTCACTTATAAGATCCTTAAGATCTGGCCCAAACAAAGAGGTACCCTGAAAGGGTAGAGAGAGCAATGCTTTCTTAGAAAGAATGTCAGCAGACCAGATCTTGAGCCCAAAAAAACTGAGGAGCCTAACACAGAACATTCCTCAACATCTGAATCCACCAGCAGTTCCTCAGAGGAATCTGACATGTCAGGTACTCCTGAGGTTTGGTCAGGGAAGACATGACTGAGGTGGGGGCCCCCTGTAACTGGGATGGAAAGAGTTGCAATGTGGACCTAAGGTCCCTAGTAGCAGCCTTGAACTCTTGCACCCAAGCTGGCTCTAATGCATGGCTGGAGGTCCCTGGGAGACTCTCAGGGACATCAGAACATGCTGGGCATAAATGACCTGAGAATTATCTAGGTAACCCTGACTGACAGGAAGAGCAATGCGCAATAGGGGGTACAGAGACCCCAGCCTCCTTAGTCTTAGGTCTGGCCCCAAACTCCAGCGGTATAGACATACTCACAGTGTCAATAACCTTACTGTATAAGAAATCACCCAATTATAGTGTGTAGGATTAAAGTTTCACCCCAGAAATCGCTAAAATAAACTTATCTGGCAGACGAAAGGTTAATCAGCAAAGGAGAGGAGAGTCCAAAGCCCTGTGTAGGATACTCGCTCTGGAAAGATCACAAAATGGCTGCCGCGGCGGGAGCCAATCAAAAATGAGCACGCAAAGCAAGCTCTCATGGGAAATGTAGTTTTCCCAGAAAAGTACCCCAAACAGTGCCCGAAGCCCCATGAACCCCCAACACACTAGAAACATGAACCGGATGATACAGCAAGGGCAGACAAGTAAAATGAACCATCTCTGAAGTCGGTAGGTTAAACGGTTGCAGAGATATGTCCCAAAAAGTACAGTCCCATAGAAGTGAATGGAGCAATGGCGTCTATGCGGTAAAGCACGCCTTCAAAGCGCAGAACTCACATTTTACAAAATTAAGAGCGTAATATTAAAATGTGTAAAACAGTATTAGAACATGTGAGGACACCCAAAAAACACTAAACCAGTAGGAAGTGTTAGAAAACCCCCCCAAAAGTGCCAAACCAGCAGCTAAAGGGTTAAGTTACCACATAAACTTGCTCCAAAACACCCAACAGACATACAGATAGACCCAATGAGTGCAGGAGTGTGCAATAGGAACTCCAATTGAAAACCCCTGTGTGGAGGGGCACTGTGGGACATGTGGACCTGCAGCACTCAAAGGGTTGCTCACCTTTCCTGCAGATCTTTTGTGAAGAAAGAAATACCTCAGAGGGTAACTCCTGGGGAAGCACTTGGAATCAAGATTTTACCCCCAGGGCTTAAGGTCCACAAAAAGCACCTGGTCACTGAGCTAGCCACATCTAAGGGCATTGTCAGTGATGGTAATCCGCCTAATGGTGGTATTCCATATCTAACAGAAAAATAAAAGATTCTAAAGCTATAGCAGAACTGTTCTCTTGTCTGTGTCTTCACCAAGGAACAAATCTTTCTGGAGCTGGTCGGCTAGCTGCAGCCAAGGAGGGAAGGTAGGCTCCACCCCCTTCATACAATTCTAGAATTGTTCCTGCCTACTTAAAGGGGCAGATCGCCTATCCAGAGTTACCAGTAACCTGTACTGAACGACAGAAAGTTTTTTTTTTTGTTTTTTTTAAACAAAATCAATAATGTTTTCAGCATTATTTAACGTAAAATCTTGGGTACAATATGCACAATTTTACCCCACTTCACCTCATGTGAGGTGTGTGTGTGTGGTATCATACATGAGAGTTTTTACGGAGGGGGGGAAAAAAAAAAAAAAAAAAAAAAAGTTGTGTCTGTGTTAGCAGACCTCTTCCCCCCCCCCCCCCCCCCCCAGCGCTAACCACTTTGACAAGAACCCTTACTTTGCCCAAGTGAAGTCGCCAAAGAGCAGGCTTCAGAACTGCCCATTTACATTCTGCGTAAGGGCCATAAGGACTTTATTCACAAACGAGCAAACGGATTGTGACACGGGAGAAAAATGTCTGAATTCGTTTCAAGGTACATTTAACCTCTTGAATGCTAGAGAGATGTCCAGTCATTGAGCTCTCTCCATGGCAATGCCATGGAGACCTTTCCTGCTTTCAAGGTGTTAAAATCCCTATTAAATCAAGGAGAAGAATGTTACAGATGTAATAATCTTAACCCTTTGAGTGCCAGAGATATCCAAAGTATTGTGTTGCATTGCTTTGACGCCCCTCAGGCACTTAAATGGTTAATATTTATATGTCCTTGCCAGTTCACACACATTAGCGAGTCCTTACTGGCTTGTCAATACACTGGGGACCTCTAGAATTCAAGCGATTAAAAGTCTCTTAACCCTTTGTGTGCCAGCAAAGCAATGCATTCTGTACCCCTCTGGCACTCAGAGGGTTAAATCAATGGGAATTTTGGGAATGATTAATGATGCCCTGTTAGTGTAGTTTGTGGGTTCCAGAATAAAGACACTTTTACTTGTGCATCAGTCTCAGACTCCTAGCTGTGTACAAACGAGGACCAAGTCCTTCTCTGCTGCCGCTGCGGACAAACAGACAAACAAAGCCTTTGCTTTGGTGCCAATCTATTGTTTTCGGAAACGGATATGTTTACTATCAGGTCTTTCAGTTCTATGAATGAGTCTACAGTTCGCACCCTCCCTCCGGCCGCAAACTTCTGCTGAAACGGACCGGGCGGGTGGTTGGAGCGGGGAAATTTATGGTAATACCACAACAAAAAAAAGCAGAACGAGAACTACACAGATATAAATATCAACACAGAATGTAACAGAATAATCACTTGCCACACGCGCCCCCCCCCCAATCTGCTACATAACTACACATTCTGCTTAACCCCTTAAGGACCCATGACGGAACTGGATCGTCATGGAATTCAGGGCTCCCCTCGCGCTGCACGCCGTTCGGGGAGTCCGGAACACAGTCGCGAAAAAAAAATGCTCCGTGGTCCTTAACGGACAGCAAGGTGCGTGCGCGGCTGGTCGTTAAAGGGTTAAAGGTATTGTAATGTCCAATAATACATTTATGTTGTATTGTCAGATTTTAAAAAAATGAATTATGTGAAGCGAATCCCATCTCTCAAACCTTTATGATTTGGGAGATATTAGAATCTAAAGTTCCCTCCTCTTCTCCTGATGTCAGCTGTAAAGCTGACAGAAGGAGATCCGTGTTCGCTGACACAAGGTGGCTCTTCAGCTGAGCCAAAACACCGATATTTAAAAAGAACTACTTCTTCGGAACGGTCTATAAAATGTGCTTGCAAACCAAGCACAATTTGTAGACCGTTCCAATGAAGTAATTCTTTTTAAAGAACGCTATTTTGGCTCTGCTGAGGAGCCGCCGGCTGGTGCCAGGCCGGATATCCCGCTGTCAGTAGAGCGCTGACGTTAGGAGAACTTTAGATGCGAATATCTCTCAAACCAAATAGGAATCGAGAGATGGGATTTGCTCCACATAATTTTTTTTTTTTTTTAAATCTACAATACGACGTAATATCGGACATTACTAAACCTTTAACGCAGAGGTGGCCAACAAATGGCTCTCCAGCTTGCACGGGACTAAAACTATTACTAGACTAGAAGAGTGGTTGGAGATTATTATGGGAGTTTAGTTCTCAACAGCTGGACAACCAACACCTTGTCTTATCATTTGAGCGTCAGAGGGCCCTTGCAGCGCATTCCGCACACACACCCTGGAATCCAAGCAGTTAAAGAAACCCTAACAACTTCTAACAGCCTTAACCCTTTGAGTGCCAGAGGGTTGCAAAGCAATGCATTCCCCCTCTGGCACTCAAAGGGTTAATCTAGGCAGGAAATACAATCAACCAGCGCTAGTCCATAGAAGAGAGTACATATAGACATATTGGGGGATTTTTTATAAAACTGGATTAACCCCTTAACGACCGCCCAATACGGCAGAGGGCAGCAGTTAAGTAACTTTAAATGAAATTCACCAATTGCTAACAAAATAAAGGCAGTTTTAGAGATTAAATCTTAACCCTTTGGGTGCCAGAGTGGTACGCAACAAATTGCAAAGCAATGCATTGAGGACCACTCTGGCACGCAAAGGATTAATGCCAGTTATAACATACTCTTAACAGGACTATGTATAGTGAAAGCTATGTATGCAAAAAAATATTCTCAGTTGCAGAATGTCTGAAAATCTTCTCAAAAAAATTCTCAAAACATTAACCTCTTCGCGTCCAGTGACGTACCCGGACCGTCACGCTGGTCCGGCAGTTAAGGACCTGTGACAGTCTTGGTACGTAACATACTATTACTCACCGCGCTCCTGCAGGAGCACGGTGAGTAATACCGGGGACTGAATTTGATCGCTCCAAGACCAGAGCGATCTCTTTCAGTCCCTCAGTTCGGCGTGCCGCACCACATGATCAGTCACGTGGGGCGGCACGCCGAAATTCCCTATCGGGTCCTTAAAGGACCACACGCCCCGCGACCGCTGGTCGTTAAGGGGTTAATAAACTTGACCCTACCTTGAGAACTTTAACAATTTTCTTAAATGTACATTAAGAATGCTATTTTTATGTCTCCATACAAGACAAAAAAAGGGGGAGAACAAGGGGAGAGGCGCCCCTTGTGTTGAACCTCAATAACAAAAGTACCTTCACCAATCACCCTGCTGTGCGGTACTCACAAAATAAAACGCTGCTCCAACACATATGTGAGAGACAGCCTCAGCGCTTGAGGGATATACTATTACCCCAAATAAACCAATGGATAGATCACTTAAAGGGATAGCAATAAAAGCAGCTCTAATTAATCATCATAGTATTTGGACTATGGAGAGTGTTATTTCAATTCTGTCAGAGTTGTAGTACAAGAGTAATTCAATCACAAAGTATCCCCCTCCCGCCCCTTTTACTGATGTAACACTGCTCAGCCAGATCAGAAGGGAGGTGCCCAGGTAGACTACAGAGAGGGACAATCTTCAATTAAGATAAGGGAAAAAAGCTGAAAAACTTGTCAAGGTGGCAGGGCATTCATTGTTCTCATAGGAAGAAGATTGTCCCCTTCTGTTATCTGTCTGGTCTATGGACTGGATTCCACATCTGAGAAGAGATGGCTTACACTAGGTAAAAGGGGCGGGAGGGGAAACTTTGCTTGTGAATATCTCTCAAACCATAAATGTTTGAGAGATAAGACTTATATCATTCTTCATGTTTTTTAATGCCTACGAAATAAAATAAAGATAAAATGAAGTATTACTATTCCTTTAAACCAAGGGCTGCTATCCAGATCGCTCTCCCCAAACGATGAACCATAGAAAACAGCAAAAGAAGAGAGGGCGCCCAATGGTGTAGTACAGTCTAACACTCAATAATACATGGACAAGTAATACTGGCTAGGATAAACCTCAGTTTTTTATATTGATTAATAATTCCTGTTTTCTGACACTTTACACTAGTAGGGGTTCTATTGTAGTTTCATTTTGTTTATGTATTTTTTTTTGTTTCTGTATTTTTTTTTTGTTTGTACTGTATTCCTCCCGTTTGACCGTGATGGCCACCGAAACTGATGTTGTTTATGTTGTATCGTGATCGCGGGTGTTGCGATCATGTGATTATTCCTTCTATTCTTTCGATTGGCTTTTGTTTTTTCTATGCGGACGTAGCCTCGATTGTAGGAGGCTCGACACGTTTTAGCTTATTCTATTGATTGGCCATCCTTTGACGCTAGGTCCGCTGGTCCTATCATGGTGAAACGGGAGGGATTTAAATATTTATGTAACGCTGGCTCCATTTCTTTTAATCCGGAAGCTTCAACTGTACCTTTGATAAAGTGGTGTGTATAGCCACGAAACGTGTTAGATTGCTTCTGTATCGATATTCATTTGTTTTTATTTTATATATCCTACTGGATTTATGATTTTAATAAATTTGTTATAGATTTTTTCTTGGAGCTCGTGCGAGGTATTTTTATCTTTATTTTTAGTAATTTGGAGTTCCATAGCTGCAGAAGTTCCAGCACCATCATCACCCTGAGCGGGGACAGGGTTACTCTCTCCGAATGTGCATTTGTCAGTCTACATCTGAGCTGACATCTACTTTTGTGACTATATTTTCATTTATACTTATATATATGTTCATGTATTATTGAGTGTTAGACTGTACTACACCATTGGTTGCCCTCTCTTCTTTTGTGGTTTTCTATTTTTATGTCTCCGCAATTGTTCCTCTACACCAAATATCATTTTTTTTTTAATTCAATCTAATTGCAACTTGACAAACTTAGAGTGTGTGTTGTGTTTGTGTGTGTGTGTGTGTGTGTGTATAAATGTATTAGATCAAGAAGCCAAATATAATGTCTCGAAACAGTCTGAGGGTGTGCAATTAGTCCATATAAATAGGAGAGATTAGTAAAAAGGAAAGAATGAAAATCAATGAAGAATTGTTAAAGGGATAGCAATGTTTCACAAAAACAGCAGCTCCAATTAATCATCATAGTATTTGGCCATGGAGAGTGTTATTTCAATACTGTCAGAGTTGTAGTACAAGAGTAATTGAATGATAAAGTATCCTCCCCCCCGCCCCTTTTACTAGTGTAACACTGCTCACCTCAGATGTGGAATCTGGTTGCTTGACCAGACAGATCACAGCAAGGGACAATCTTCTTACTGTGATCATAAGGAAAACCCTTCCCCCCCTTGACAGATTTTTCCTTATGATCACTAAAGATTGTCCCTCTCTGTGACCCATCCGGACAGTCTTGCTGCTCTGAGATGAACACTATTACATCAGTAAAAGGGGCGGGAGGGGGATACTTTATCATTCAATTACTCTTGTATTACATCGCTGACAGTATTGATATAACACTCTCTATAGCCCATATACTATGAAGATTAATTAGCGGTGCTTTTATAATGAAACATTACTATCCCTTTAAGTTAATTAACTTAGTCCAATATAATAAACATTGGTTTGCCATTTAATTGTAATTCACCAAAGTTGATGATAATGAATGGAAATGAGAGATGAAATGCATCAATATGAAGTGTATGATTCATTCCATTGATGACACATGCGAGTCACAACAATTAAACAGTCACTCGTCAAACACAGGTATTTCCCCCTCGTGCCCCTTGTTCACCATATCACCAGGATCCTCATGTGTCACGTAAATAGCTCCGAAACAAAGGAACAGTGCAATAAAAGGAGTACTAGACTGGAGTAGCAGAAATGCATTTATATTTGTTGTGTTTTAAAATAAGGCAAGATAAATATAATCAAACTTACAAGCAAAAGAACTGCTAAAAATGAAAAGTAGCACCCGGAATATGTTACCACGTGCAATGAGTGATGATCATAATAGAGGCAATGTATAAACGATTATAAATAAAAGGCACCTATAATCATCTCCTACACTATTAGGAGAATACGTAGAAATGAAAGCTAAAACACTTCATAAAAAGAAGCGTCATGGCGGGCATCAGTGGCTTCTGTCTGTGAACTATAACAGAACCCGGGAGAAGTAAAGCATTTAGTCCTTCGACTGTCCGTATCCCTCTACTATACTCATTGGAAGACGTCTGGACACGGGGGTTGTGGGACTGGGGATTGAGGTCCTTGTATCTGTAGGCATGGTATCTGGTGCTAATTCGTTTTGGAGGGAATCAGTTCATACAGAATGGATTCATACAGACCTAGGATTCTCTGACCAGGGTAAGGTGACTGTGGGGTTATTATAAAGAGGCGTTAGTGTTCATGGGTTCATATCCATGGAAGCACTAGGATAGCTGAAAAATCTCAGACCCCCTGCAATATCCTAGTGGTTGACCCCTTAACCCTTTCAGTGCCAGATGGGTACTCATTCATAATTCTGGAATGCAGAATTATGAGTGGATACCAAGGAAATGTTCATGACAATAGCCTACTGCCTCACCACTCTGTAGACCATCGTCATGAAGATTTCCTTGGTATCCACTCCTATGTCGGCCTTCATGACGGTCCGTCCAGTCCATAGACCAGAATCCAAGTCTTTCAGCAGTGACATAGATGAAAGGGGCGGGAGGGGTAAATTTTACAACTCAATTACTCCTAAACTGTGCAAGTTATGGGAAAAAAATACATACATGGTTTTGTTTATTTCTTTAATACATACTTAATTTTTTTCAAGATAAGATAAGGTGTATCACTATCCCTTTAAAAGAAATATCTATTTGCGACAATTTAGCAGCAGAATTTTCCCCAAATATTTAAAGGGATAGTAATACTTGCAAATGACTAATCCCCATATTGTAGCTTTTTTAAAAAGAAACTTATTGCCCCCAGTGTCCTTATGGTGTGAGAGATGATAGCGCTCAAAGTTTCCCCCTCCCCTGACTGAACGCTGAATGCTGACTGCAGGATATCCGGTATTACTTGCATCAGGTGGCTCTGCAGCTGAAATCTTTCACTAAAACGGTCTTCTACGTGTGCTTGCAAACCAAGCACAAACCAAGCACACGTACAAGACCGTTCAGTGAAATAATTATTTTCTATAAACGCGATCTCGGCTCAGCTGCAGAGCCGCCTGATGCAATACCGGATATCCCTGCAGTCAGCGTTCAGTCAGGGAAGAGGGGAGGGAGGGGGGAACTTTGAGCGCTATCATCTCTCAGACCATAAGGGTTTGAGAGATGACACTGGGGGCAATAAGTTTCTTTTTAACAATACTACAATATGGGGATTAGTAATTTGCAAGTATTACTGTCCCTTTAAGGCCTATTATTTACGGTCTATACAAGAAAAAGAGAAAAGGAAAAGAGCGCAAGGCTACCTGAGAGTAGCATCAGTAATAGTACCAATCAAAACAATATTCCCTAATCTACTTACAAAAGGTAGCCTTGCGCTCTTTTCCTTTTCTCTTCTCTTGTACAGACACACAGTGAGTGCTACTGAGGACACTCAGGTCAAGAGCTGCAGACCGGAGAGTTTAAAGGGATAGTAATACTTCGTTTTAACTTTATTTTATTTTGTAGGCATTAAAAAAACATGAAGAACGATATAAGTCTTATCTCTCAAACCTTTATGGTTTGAGAGATATTCACAAGCAAAGTTCCCCCTCCCGCCCCTTTTACCTAGTGTAAGCCATCTCTTCTCAGATGTGGAATGCAGTCCATAGACCAGACAGATAACAGCAGGGGACAATCTTCTTCCTATGAGAACAATGAAAGCCCTGCCCCCCTTGACAAGCTTTTCAGGTTTTTCCCTTATCTAATTGAAGATTGTCCCTCTCTGCAGTCTACCTGGGCAGGTCCCTTCCTTCTGCCCTGGCTGAAAAGTGTTACATCAGTAAAAGGGGCGGGAGGGGGACACTTTGCTTGTGAATATCTCTCTTAAACCATAAAGGTTTGAGAGATAAGACTTATATCATTCTTCATGTTTTTTTAATGCCTACATAATAAAATAAAGTTAAAACGAAGTATTACTATCCCTTTGAGACTGAACTTTATTGCCTAGTGGCACACCTCTTTTGGATATATATTTAGGGTGTACATTTTGTGGAAGGTGCGCTTTGTTATTTTTCTTTTCTTCTATTATTTACGGTCACCACAATTATAAAAGTAACAAGAATACTATATAAATACCAATACTCATAATAAAGCACGGCTTATAATTTTAAGTCCTTTGCTACTAGCCAGACCTGAAAAGTTACTCACCACTGCAAGCCAAAACATACCCACCAGGGCTGAATTTCTACTCACCAGGGCTAAATTTTCACTTGCCATTGGTTAGTGGAGAGTGAAAATTTTGAGCCCTGACAAGGAATAAGAACATTTTAAGGATCCGCTCACAAAAAAACAAAAAAAAAACAAAACCAAAACCAAGGTCACGTTTTATAAATCTCTTCCACTGGACCTTGTGTCTAAAAGCAGAGTTGAACAATTCTTTATTAAAACGGAACTATCACCCCAAATAAAGTCCACCCCAATAATTCATGTAGCGATAAGCTTAGAAATAGTACTATTATCCAGCAAAAGTATAGCGTTATTAAAGGGATAGTAAGGTCCCCCCAAAAAATAAGCAAATTGGTAGAAGCAATAAAAAAATACTTAATATCCTTATTTCTATCTCTCAAACCTTTATGGTTTGAGAGATATAATAAAATAAAGACCTCTGCTCCCTCCCCCTTCTCTTAAGTCAGCTATATAGACGACATATGAGATCCTGGTTCACGGATCACACGGCGGCTCTTCAGGAGCCCGGACACCGAGAGCTCTAGAAATAAATACTTCATCAGAATGGTCTACAATGTGTGACTGGTTTGCAAGCACACATTGTAGACCATTCCGATGAAGTATTTATAGTTAGATGTCTAGATGACAGTGCTCCTGAAGAGCCGCGTCTGGTCACGCAACCAGATTCTGCTTCTGACAGCTTTACAGCTCGTCAAACAGAAAGGGGAGGGAACGGGGACCTTTATTTTCTTATATCTCTCAAACCATAAAGGTTTGAGAGACAGAAATAAGGGTATTAAGTATTTTGTTTATTGCTTCTACCAATTTGCTTATATTTATTTTGGGACCTTACTATCCCTTTGAGAAATCCTACTTCATCGAGACTGACGGCCAGGCATCAGCGCACACATCTTGCCTTAGACACATCTGTGCTGTCTGTCCCGGTCTCCTCTAAGAGGCGCTGCACTGTACCTTAACGTAACAGGAAGGGAATGACGGTGCAGGCGCACAGATGACTCTAAAGCAAGAAGCCCGGCAGTCAGTCTCAGGTCAAGTAGGATTTCTTAACCATCTGAGTGCCAGAGGGGTACGCAATGCGTTGCGTAGCAGTCTGGCACTCAAAGGGTTAAAGGGAGAGTAATACTTCGTTTTAACTTTATTTTACTTTGCAGGCATTAAAAAAACATGAAGAATGATATAAGTCTTATCTCTCAAACCTTTATGGTTTGAGAGATATTCACAAGCAAAGTTTCCCCTCCCGCCCCTTTTACCTAGTGTAAGCCATCTCTTCTCAGATGTGGAATGCAGTCCATAGACCAGACAGATAACAGAAGGGGACAATCTTCTTCCTATGAGAACAATGAAAGCCCTGCCCCCCTTGACAAGTTTTTCAGGTTGTTCCCTTATCTTAATTGAAGATTGTCCCTCTCTGCAGTCTACCTGGGCACCTCCCTTCTGATCTGGCTGAGCAGTGTTACATCAGTAAAAGGGGCGGGAGGGGGATACTATGTCAGTGAATTACTCTTGAACTACAACTCTGACAGAACTGATATAACACTCTCCAATGTCCAAATACTATGATGATTAACTAGAACTGCTTTTATTATGAAGCATTACTATCCCTTTAACGCTGTATTGGATAATAGTACTATTTCTAAGTTTATCTCTATATGAATAATTATTGGGGGGAGACTATTTGGGGTGATGGTTCCGCTTTAAATAGATGAACCATAGGGCAAAAAATAACCATTTTCAAATTTCACATTGATTCAAATGGAGTTTTTAACCCCTTGAATGGTAGAGAGATTCCAACACATTGCAAAGCATCTCTATAACATTCAAGGAGTTAAAAATCCCATATTTATCCCTTTGAATGCCAGAGGGGTACACAATGCAAATGCGTTGTGTAAAAGGGTTAAAATCAATAGGCATTTTTAATTGTCCTCTGTGCTGTAGTTAAATTAGTCCTCTATTTTTTTTTTTTTGTTTGTTTTTTTAACATGATCCCAAGTTTGCTGTTTGACGGGCAGATCTCTTTTCGGATCGTGCCTAGAAGCGGAGTTACAAGAGATAACAACACGGAGTTTGTATAGTTACCTGGAATTGTAATCTCCCTGGACTATAACTGGCACAGATCAAAATAATACAGAAAAACACCAGCCCGATTCCATCAGCGCGGAGGGGAGGGAGACGCTCGTAGCCCTCACAGAACAAACATTTAGACAAACATTAAACCCAGGGTCACCTGATTTGATGGAGTTTTGCTCTATCTACAAGATCACAACGTGAAGGGATAGCTGAAATTAGGAGGGGGTTGGGGAGGCAGATGGGTCACTAGCGCTGATTCTAATCATTATGTTTGGACACAGAATGTACAAATAAACTCATCATCCACTGGTTTCTGATTTGATAAGTTACAGACTCAGACAGGGGGAACAAACACAAACGGGTCTCAAGAACCGTCTCCTTGATACAGGGAAGGCCTCAGCTGGAACTCTAAAAAAATGAAATTGGTTTATTTAAGTTTAAAATATTATGTAAGAGCCCAAACATCTAATCGTAAACTTGAACTTTAAAGTGGAACTTACAGCTTAAAGGGATAGTAATGTCAGAAAAAAAGTATTAACTATATGGTAGATACAATTAAAAGAGAGTACTTGCACTTATTCGTATCTCTCAGACCGTTATGGTTTGAGAGATATAGGAAAATAAAGTTCTCTGGTCCCTCCCCTTTCTGCTTGACAAGCTGTAAAGCTGTCACAAGCAGATTCTGGTCGAGCAACCAGATGCGGCTCTTCAGCAGTGCTGATATAACGATATTTAAAGACAAATACTTCATTTAGAACGGTCTACAAAGTGTGCCTGGTTTGCAAGTGAAGTATTTATTTCTAAATAGCGTGATTTCAGCTCTGCTGAAGAACCTCTGACTGGTCTAATGACCGGAATGTGCAGCTGTCAGCTAGATGGCAGACTTGAGTGAAACAGCCAGGAAACGGTAACTTTAGTAAGTTATATCTCTCAAACCATAAAGGTCTGAGAGATAAGACTTACATCGATGTTAACCTTTTTTTAATGTCTACAATATTAAATCAACTTAAAATTAACCATTACTATGCCATTAATACAAGTTTGAATATTTCTGGCAAAGTAAAAGTGAATATTTCCTGATACTGCCCAGAGCTTCATTAGCATATGGAACTTCACTGAAACCTTCTTTTGCATATGAAATGTCACTGGCTAACAATATGCATATGAAAAGGTCACCAGTACCGTACAAGTACAGCAATTTGCATACATTAGCATATGGTAACAAGTGTGAATTTCTCCGTTAACTGTACATTTGCTGGTCTTTTAGTTACATGACACAGGCAGTTTTTAATGCAGTTTTCAAATATGCAAACTTGAAATCAGGTGAAAGGTCCACTGTAAGTTAATGTGTAGACGGAGCTATTCTGACACCATTTGGTTGTGCAGTGCTAACGCCATTAATGTATTGAAATTAGCACACTGCTCTACTACTCAAAGGCTTTTATCTTCTAAGAGAACATATACAAGACTACATTTTAGGCCTCGAAAACCAAATACAAAAGATGTTTTACAGATCATAGAATGGAGAACAGGGTAATTAAAGGGATAGTAATACTTTAAATTAATTTTATTTTAAATTGTAGCCATTAAAAATAACATTAAAAATGATATGTCTTATCTCCCAAACCTTTATGGTTTGGGAGATATTCACAAGTAAAATAAAGATCCCTTTTCCTGGCTGTTTCAGTAAAGTCTGCCATCTAGTGGACAGATTTGGAATCCGGTCCACAGATGAACCGGCAGCTCTTTAGCAGTGCCGAGTTCACGATCTTTAAAAAGATCTACTTAATTGGAACTGTATACAAAGTGTGCCTGGCTTGCAAGCACACTTTGTAGACCATTCCAATGAAGAAATTCTTTTTAAAGATCGTGATCTTGGCACATCTGGAGAGCCGCAGCCGGTCAAGGGACCGAATTCCAAATCTGACAGCTAGAACGGTGACGCACTCAGGGGGAAACTTTGCTTGTGAATATCTCCCAAACCATAAAGGTTTGGGGGATAAGGCTTATATCAATTTTCATGTTTTTTTAAGGGCTACAAAATAAAATTATTTTCAAGTATTACTATCCCTTTAAGTCTGTACAACTCCAGATGAATTTTAGGCGTGTTTTCGTAGGACTCTGACTGCCAGTAAGGTATATGAAGAATTGCGTTGCAGTGCGTCAGGTACCTCTTTGGCACTGAAAGGATAAAGGAACACCGACATCTCCTAACAACTTCACATCACTTACCTAACTTCAGGCAGAATTATCCTAAAGGTCACTAGAAATCCGTTCTGTGATCCCTCCCTGTAGCTGGACACTGTAGATACAGGAAGACGTCAGACAGAATGTGCTGCCTGTCTCCTTGCCTACGTCCCCAGGACCTGTCTTCTAATGTGCAGACCCACAATCGGATGTGAGGCGTCACTTTGGCACTCATAGCTGGTTGTCAGTCTCCGCAATGAAAGACAGCACCTGGTAGGACGTGGCGACGCAGGCAAGGAGGAGGTGGCAATTTCAAACACGACGCCTGCTGGATAGATCTTGTACCAAGCTGCCTCCCAAACCTACAAGATAGAGGTAGGCTAGAATGCTGAAGTCAGGGAGGGAGAGTAAGGGGGGAACTTTGACAGTGAATATCTCTCAAACCATAAAGGTTTAAGAGATGGGACTTTGGGCATTTTGTCTAAATTTTTAATCTCTACAAAACGAAGTACATATTACTATCCCTTTAACAACAGCCCGATCCAGCAAGTGATCGTCCATTAAGGACCACAGATTTTTTTTTTTGTTTTGTTTAATGAATTCTGGGATAGAGCGCCGTGCAGCCATTCCAGAATTCTATGGCGTTAAAGGATCAACACCGGTCTTTAAAGTGATAGAAATGTCTATGTAAAATGAGTGGCCCGAGTCGTTTGTGTAGTAAAAGGAACATATTGCACTATATCTAAGTGATTACTTCTTTGTAGTTCAAAAGTTATGAAGCCCTGAAGATCCACCCCCCGCCCCTTCTCCTCATATCACTCAGAAGATGCAGTCTGGTCAGTACGGCTGCAGCGAGTGACAAACTTCAGTAACCAAAAGGAAATCCTGCCCTCCTTCCTCAAGGGGGCAGGATTTCCCACATACTTACTGAAGTTTGTTCATTGCTGCAGCCGTCAAGTCGCATGACTCGATCTCAGATTCTGTGGGTGGCAGCCAGAAAGGGTCGGGCGGGGGATCTTCAATGCTTCATAACGTTTGAACTACAAAGAAGTAAGCGCTTAGACATAGCGCAATATGTTCCTTTTAATATACAGAAGACTCGGGCAACTAATTTTACATAGACATTACTATCACTAAGTGCAGGAACCGGTGTGACGGTCCTGGGACGTCATGTGTCACTAAGGGGTTAAGGAGAGATTTAAATGCAATACACAGCTACTACGAGGTACAGATATCAATGTAAAAATTATGCTTAATAATCAGCCAACTTAATAATAATTTACTATCTCAATTTAAAAAATTCACAATATTAAGGGAAATGCACTATATTAACTTAGAATGCTTCGCAACGCATTGCATACCCCCTGGCAGCAAAATGGTTAAGCAGTCACAGACTATGTACAGTCGGGGGGGGAGGGAGAGTTATTGGTGACACAAGGACCCCCCCAAAAGCAGAGAAGCAGACATAGTACAAGGTAGAAGTGATGACGAGTGTGCGGGAGATGCTGTTGATGTGTAAACAGCCACCAGGCACAGGCGTGCACCTCAGTAATCTGGAGACTCCATTGTATACAGTATAACAAGTTCCCAAAAAACTGACAAGATTTCCTTATGTGCAAAACAAACAAATTTCGGGCTTTTTCCCAGTTACGAGCTTAAAAAAAAAAAAATCAAAACAGAAGAGCTGAGGGACTGGCCAGTCAACTAAAGCAGATGGAGTGGACAGAATCTAACAGAACACTGGAGTCTGACGGAATTTGCAGGAGCCAACAAAAATGTTGCTTTAAATGCTTTGAGTGCCACAGAGGTATCCTAATTATCCTGATCTCTCTCTGGCACTCAAAGGGTTTTAAAGCAGATCTATCACCCAAATAATTATGCACATAACGATAAGAATATCAATACTAGTATTATCCGGAATAAGTCCGGCGTTATTGACAAATCCAACTCTTTCTGAGACGGCCAGGCAGGTATCAGCGCAGACATCTTGCCAAAGAGACATCTGTGTGCCTGTGCTGTCCATCCCGGTCTCCTCTAGGGGGTGTTGCATTGTACTTTAAGATACAGGAAGGGACTGACGGCGCAGGCACGCAGATTCCTCTACAGCAATATGCCTGCCTGACTGTCTCAGAACAAGTTGGATTTCTCAGTAACGCTGGACATATTCCAGCTGACGCTAGTATGGATAAGCTGATCGTTATGTGCATAATTATTTTGGGGTAACTAATTTGGATGATAGTTCTGCTTTAATCTCTTAAAGGGATAGTAATACTTCATTTTAACTTTATTTTATTTTGTAGGCATTAAAAAAACATGAATGATATAAGTCTTATCTCTGAAACCTTTATGGTTTAAGAGATATTCACAAACAAAGTATCCCCCCCCTGTACAGCCAGATCAGAAGGGAGATGCCCAGGTAGACTGCAGAGAGGGACAATCTTCAATTAAGATAATGGAAAAAGCTGAAAAACTTGTCAAGGGGGGCAGGGATTTCATTGTTTTCATACAAAGAAAATTGTCCCCTTCTGTTATCTGTACTGTCATACAACCAGACTCACATCTGAGAAGAGATGGCTTACACTAGGTAAAAGGGGCGGGGAGGGGAACTTTGCTTGTGAATATCTCATAAACCATAAAGGTTTGAGAGATAAGACTTATATCATTCTTCATGTTTTTTTAATGCCTACAAAATAAAATAAAGTTAAAACGAAGTGTTACTATCCCTTTAAGGACCAGATGGGTGTGCCATTAATTGCTTAGCAATGCATTGAACACCTCTTTAGTCATTAAGGTGGGTAAAAGGCAATGACCACAAAATTGCTACTCTACAGGCAAATGAAGCCAGGGCTAAGGAAAGGTGTATTGATACTAACATTACATAGGATGTAGATGTGACTGCTGTATGAAGGACACCCGCCTAGGTAAATTCTTCTAATTGACAAATTAAGAGACACTTATTCTTAGGGAAAAGTTACCCTTTAATGGGACATAGGAATATTAAAAAAAAAAAAAAACAAAACAAAAAAAAAACACATTCAGGGGACCACATAAATGGGCTAGCAATGTTTCACAAAAACAGCAGCTCCAATTAATCTTCATAGTATATGAGCCATAGAGAGTGTTATTTCATTACTGTGAGCGTTGTAGTTCAAGAGTAATTGAATGATAAAATATCCCCCTCCTGCCCCTTTTACCTAGTGCAAGCCACCTCCCCTCAGATGTGGAATCTGGTCTCGACTGAACCGCTCACAGCAAGGGACAATCTTCTTACTGTGAGAACAATGAAAACCCTGCCCCCCTTGACAGGTTTTTCCTTATGATCACTGAAGATTGTCCCTCTCTACGATCCATCCAGACAGTCTTGCTGCTCTGAGGTGAGCAGTGTTACATCAGTAAAAGGGGCGGGAGGGGGATACTTTATCATTCAATTACTCTTGTACTACAACTCTGTCAGTACCGAATTAACACTTTCCATGGCCCAAACATTATGAAGATTAATTAGAGCTGCTTTAATTGTGAAACATTACTATCCCTTTAACACTTAAGAGTGCAAGAGTGTTACGCAGTGTGTACCCCTTTGGCACTCAAAAGGTTAAAATCAGGTTTTCAGACCATTGAAAAATGGTTTGATTTTCAGTTATCACGAGTACGGATCTCACCCTGCTTGTGTTGCTCTTGTGTTGTGTTCCTCTACCTACTCTACATCCCGGAGTTCTACAAATGTCCGAGTTGAAAGGAAGACCTTCAAGACCCGCTAGCATCATTTGGGTCCTGAGGTTCCTCCTACTCGACGTGGACGTTCTTTGAACTCTAAGTTGTGGAGGAAGAAGAAGGCCATGGTCACCTTCCTGGTCGCCACATTGATTACCTAGCCAATAGGATAGACAATCAATGTCATGGGGCCATCAAGAGGGGTCCGATTTTTTTTTTTTTTAAACCGGACACTATATGCATTTTTTATATACAGGATCGCTCCCATGCTAATGATCATGTATATTTTAAAATGTTAAAACTTGCGCTGCACTATAGGGAAGCTCCTTTCCAGGCTTCAAGTCCCAATTTTTAGACACCCTGTAGTAACAATTGCAAAGTTTATCCAGCTGAGTAAAACAAGAGTAACTATCTGCAGAGAGATGTTTTATTCAAAAGTAATTGCAACTCAAACGTGCATATGTTGGTACAGTGATGCTTCTCCTACAGAATCCTATGAAGGTTTATGGTCAACTGACCCCAGCAGTCCATAGACTGCTTCTATCAACAGTGCCACCATAAAATATCCAGCCATGGAGGTACTGCATACTGGAAAACTGCAAGTTTCAGGTGCAATAAGTTTTTGAATAAACCCTCTCTGCAGTGGGAATCATCCCTATTTTACTTAGGAGGCTAAATCCCACATTATATATTTTTCCCCATATTAATCATTATTATACCTTTAACTATTCCTAAAATACCACTTGGGTTTGGCATGAAAAACACCACACAATAAACTGGTAGTTCTAACGGTTACCTAAAGAAGCAGATGTACCCCTCTGGCACTCAAAGGGTTAAGAATTACATTACCCGCCGCTCTGCCATATAGCAGCCATTTACAGGGAATCAATACATTGGCTACTGCAGCTGTTTTGGTGCCTCGCAAGGAACAAGCGAGACACAATTGTTAAAGGGATAGTAAAACAAGATTTTTTATAAAGTTGAATTTTGATTATATTAAAAAAAGCTAAACAATGTAAGTCCCATTGCTTGCAGTTGTCTAGTTTTATAGTTATATGCTTTTGAAGTCTCCCCGTCCCCAGACGTCCGCGCTCTAGCTGACAGATCGAGATTCTGGTAATTTGACCGGACGGCTCTTCAGTAGAGCCGAAACAGCATTAGCTACAAAGAAATACTTTATTAGAACGGTCTACAAAGTGTGCCTGGGAGGCAGGCACACTTTGTAGACCATTCTAATAAAGTATTTCTTTATAGCTAATGCTGTTTCGGCTCTGCTGAAGAGCCGTCCGGTTGCATTGACCAGAATCTCGATCTGTCAGCTAGAACACTGACGTCTGGGGATGGGGAGACTTCAAAAGCATATAAATATAAAACTAGACAACTGCAAGCATCGGGACTTACATTGTTTAGCCTCTCTGGCACTCAAAGGGTTAATAAGAGACGCAAAACTGCACTGTTTGTAACAAATAAAAACGATAATTGAACCCGACGTGGCTTTTAAGACCTTGGCTGCTAATGAGACGTCCAACGCATTGCTTCTCAATGCACCGGAGACTTCAGACTTCCAAGGGGTTAAGTTCCTACAAGTCACGCAAGAGCGTTGCACCAAAACAGCACTGTTTTTTTCTTTAAACAAACGTCCCCCGATGTACTAAAAACAGAGTTTTACGTCCAGGATATTTAGCTTGTACAAAATTATTACTCACACCCCTCAGTCATTTCCAGATTCAGGGGTGGGTGAGAGGAGCTTTTATTGACTCTTCTTTCTGGGTCATCTGTAAATTTGCCACTAATTATTTAAACTAAAAGCCCAAAGTCCCATCTCTCAGACCTTTATGGTTTGAGAGATATTAACTGTCACCCCCCCCCCTTCCCCTTTCTCTGACGTCAGTGCTGTAGTTGACTGCAGGGGAATCCGGACCTGGGATCGTACGAGGTGCTTCAGCAGAGCCCAGATCACATTACGGAAACAGAAATCCTTCACTGGAACGGTCTTCTAAGTGTGTCTGCAAACCAAGCACGCTTTGTAGACCATTAGAGTGAAGGATTTCTGTTTCAATAACATGAACTCGCTCTGCTGAAGCGCCTCGGACGATCCCGGGACCGGATTCCCCTGCAGTCAGCTACAGCGCTGACGTCAGGGAAAGGGAGGGGAAACTTTGACAGTGAATCTCTCCTCAAACCATAAAGATTTGAGAGATGTGGCTTCGGGCACTTAGTTTAATGTTTACTATCCAGAAAATGAAGATTTTTAAAATGTATTACTATCCCTTTAACATCTTGGATGCCATGTCTCCAATGCATTGCAAAAGCATCCAAATTGTTAGACCTGTGACAGCAGGCCTAGTGCTTACAGGTGGTATCTTACCAACCTAACACCATTTTAGATGTGTTCTATATAATATCAGAACTGCAAATTCAGTTAGGGTGAAATAATTACCAATCAATAACGCAATAAGTTTCTAGTGTAACCCACTGATGACCAGAAAGGTGTGCAAGGCATTAATTTGCAATTGTGTCGCACTCCCCTTCTGGTTCTCAAGGACTTGCAGGTTAACCACTCATACAAAGCTTTTGGTTTTAATATCCAAATTTTCAATAAAAACTAGGGGAGATGTCTAGCCCTTGTTTTATCTATAAAAATGAAAGTAAACAGTGTTTCCTTGGCACTTTGCCCAAAGCTAGATCTAAAAAAAAACAATGCCTCAATAAAAACAGCAGCTCTCAATTTACTATGCCATGTATATTGTATCAAAACAATGCCTCGATAAAACAGCATTCAACTAACCTAAATACTGAATCATAGAAGTGTCTGAAAAACAACAATCAACTTGATAGATGACACGGGTTTGTTTAGAAGATCACCTGCAGCTATAATAAACTTTACTGGACATCTACCAAATATACTGCAAAAGGTCCCTCTCCAAAACACAAATGTCAGTACCAGGAGGCCAAAGTCCATCAATGGCATCTTGTTACAGCAATTAATAATGTGCACGTAATGCAGGTATTAAAAAAAGTTTAGTTTTACAAAATTGCCTATGATTTATTGACTATTAAAATCTGGGGCAAATCAAATGCCCGTAAATTATAGGGAAAATAAAAAATCTAAAAAATGTCTATAGCTTTGAAATGTGGTTGAGTTCTCTTAGAATTCAAGGTGCTAATATCCCCATTTAATCCTTTGATTGCCAGAGGGATTCGCAAAGCAATGTGTTGCATACCCCCCTGGCACTCAAAGGGTTAACCCTTTGAGTGCAAGAGGGGAGGGAACGGTTACCTATTCATTTCAAAGGCAATGTATTTCCTAAACTGTTGAAGCTTTCTGCTGAAAAGCAAATTCTAAGAACTCCATGGGCCTCGGAGTACTTCTAACACCACATTCCAGTCCTCACGTCTGGGGCATCTGCATACCAATCATGTGCCCCTCTGGGGCCCCTGAATACTGCAAATACCAGACTGCTTTATACAACCAACAAATAACTCTTTTAGACCTCAGTACACAGATAATAACAGTCCAGGCCTCTGTATACATTTAATTTGTCTCTTCTTGCAGCCAATACATATTTTGTATACAATTCTACATACTTCTTAATAGTTTGTACATCTATACCTCCACTGAGGCCTGAACACAGCTAATGTCCCTTCTACATGAGAGGCTGATTTAGGCCTGGATTAAATTGAAGTTGATCATTTTTATCACCGATTACCAATTTCCCCAAGGAATCATCGAGATAAAACCATTAAAGTCTTTAGTAATACTTAAAAATTTAAAAACAATGTTGTAGGGTTTATCCCCTTGAATAGAACAAGGGTAGTCACACTGCTGAAAGGTGTTTTATTCAAAAGTTATTACAGCACGAACTTGATTTTTTAGGTGCATTATCACAGTGGCCTGAAACTGTACAGTGGCGCTGCTGCTACACAATCCTATGGAGATTTACTGTCAACTGACCAGAGTCGTCCATAGGATGGTGTAGCAACAGTGCCACTGCACAGTTTCAGAGCACTGAGTTACTGCACCTAAAAAAAAAATTCAATTTTCACTTGAAATCACTTTTGAATAAAACATCTTTCAGCAGTGGGACAACCCTTGTTTTACTCAGGGCAATAAACACTATAATATCATTTTTTACATATTATTACAATCCCATTAATAAGAACTGGAAAAATCTGTGTGCAAACCAAAAACTCCATGGGGACAGACATTTAAATAGGAGTTTTAACAGCTTGAATGCCAGAGAAATCTCCACTGCATTGCCTTGCATTGGGTTCGAAACTTCTCTAAAATCTAAAGGGCAAATCCCCATTTAGAGAGAGATTAATCCTTTATTCTGATTTTACTTATTCTGTAAGTGTATAATAAGTGGTCTCATTGCCTATACTTTTTTATTATTATTTTTAATCTACACTTTAACACACTTATGTCCTTGGCAGTAAGCTCCCATGATCTGTTTCTCCAGAAAGCTTTCTGGTCAGTAACTGTGAAACCAGGGGTAGTGATGCAATGAAGCACTATGACTGCAGCACTGAGTTTTCTGTATACTGTATTTAATTTGATGGAGGTGGCCTAATCTATATTGCATCTATTTACCTGCTTTCGCTGTCCCGGACAGTAAGCTCTCTAGAAACAGATCTAAACATCTCACTGTCAATGACATATGAGTGTACCAAATAGTGAAGATGACATAAAAAAGGTACAGGCAATATGTCTGTAAACATAGTAAACATAAAAGATTACTCTCTCTTTAAATCAATAGGGATTTTAGGGGTAGTATTATGAATTACTAATAATGCAGTATGCATGCCCAGAATTATTCCTGTTAAGTCAGCCTCATAATCTACTCAAGTCCCCCTGCTTATACAGACCTCACTGGGGCGCCCATGCACAGATCCTGTGTAGGTGACAGTGTACAGCACAATCCCAGCTCCCATTAAATTGCTAAGAAGCCCCTGCAGGACAATGCACACAGCCAAAGCCATTAAGTCTGCTGTACACGGCTAACATGCCTCTGCAAACCAATGTGCATGGTTAACCCCCTGAAGACCAGAGTGCATAAAACACTGCTCTGCAACTAACTTATCCCACCGGACCACTGTGCTTAGCTGTAAGCCCTGCAACACCTGCGAGTACAACCAATGCACCCGGCCACACATGCGAGTACAGTCAATATAGTAATGGTTGATGAGGCTGGAAAAAAGACACACGTCCATCAAGTCCAGCCCATGCCAAATCCCCCGTTAATCCAGATGAAGGCAAAAAAACATTAAATCCATTTCCAATTAAGCCTCAAGTTGGTAATAAAAACAAATATATATACAGGGCTTATATTTTTAAGTCCTTTGCTACTAGCCAGACCTGAAAAGTTACTCGCCACTGCAAGCCATAACATACCCACCAGGGCTGAATTTCTACTCGCCAGGGCTAAATTTTCACTCGCCATTGGCTAGTGGAGAGTGGAAATTTTGAGCCCTGATATATATATCTATATCATATCAACCCTTAGATATCTCTAATGTAATGTAATGTAAACAAACCCAGATTGGATAGTTACTCTTTAGAACTCAGATCTTCCAATCCCTTTATCAGTTTTGTTGAACTTCTTTGCACTTTTTCCAGTTCAATGTCTTTTTTTAAGAACTGGTCCCCAAAACTGTAGCCCATATTCTAGATGTGGCCTTGCCAAGGATTTATATAGAGGTAGAATTACATTAACATCCGGTGCATCTACACCTCTTTATGCAGGCTAGTACCCTATTTGCTCTTGCAGCAGCTGAGTGACTCTGCACACTGCTGTGAAGTCTATTGTCTATCAGTACTCCTAAATCTCTCTCTAATGAGGATTCCCCAAGTTGTTTCCCATTTAGTGTACATGTAGCATGTTTATTTCTACAGCCAATATGCATAACCTTACATTTATCTACATTATACCTCATCTGTCACTTTTCTGCCCACTCAGTTTATCTAAATCCTTCCACAGAGGAAAAAAAACATCCAGCTCTGTATGTATTTACTCAATGTATGTGCCATGCCATACCAGTGCCTACAGCCAGTGTGCCTTGTCATACCTGTGAGTTTCAGCACAATGTGTCATTACCATATAACTACAACAAATAACACTCCATGCATATCAAAGCAACCAGAATGCCCTCCATGCATATAAATGCAATCAATATATTTATCAGAACAGCCAATGTGCCATGTATGATATAAATACAATATTCCCCTCCACCCTTATGAGCACAACTAATGTGGCCTTCCATATGTATGCTGGCAACTAATGTTGCCCTCCATGTGTATGCTGGCAACTAATGTGGATCTCCATGTTTACAACTAAAGTGGCCCTCCATGTTTATGAGTACAGCTAATCTGATACACAGTATTTACAAGCATAGGCAGTATGCGCCTCCATGTTTGTGAGTTGTGATAACATGTCACTAACCCTCCCCAGAGCTCGGTAGCTCTCCTGCTTTACCTCCAGGCCTGTGTTTACAAGTAGTAAGTGTGTGTACTGTGCCAATGCTTTCCTACAGGCCTCGGCTGCAGTATACACGTAACGTCCCCGCTACTGCCCCTTCTTTACACTTTATCATGAGCAGGCCTCAGGCCCAGCATATAGGCCGCAGCCTCGGTATTTCACACTCCTCACCTCCCGGGGTCAGGCGCCTCTCAACCTGCCGCTCCCCGCTCTCATGTCTCCCTCCTAACGAAACTACCAGTACTACGAAGAATGGAGGATCGAGTGTCCGCCCACATCCGTCCCTACACACAAATCCACGGGAACTACACGAGCAGCCATCTTTAGTGAGGGCAAAACGTGCCCCAAACAGCCATTTCTGTGGGGAAGTTAGGGGATCTTGTCAGGAGAAAGTGGAAAAATAAAACAGTGGCCGTGCAGATCATGCTAGAAATATAAATATGACAGAATATTGAAAACGCATTAAAATTGTAATTTCTGTTTAAATGTCTGGGGTATAAAGACACAATTTAGAAGTGAATAAACAGAAAACACCAATGAGAATAACAGGGATTTGTGTTTTTTGTGTGGTGAGGAAGAAGAATGACTGGACATTTATTATGCAAAAGAAAATAACTGAAAAGGGAACATTAATAAAAGTTAACAGTGTATGTAGTGACAGTCAACCTCTTTTTTTTGTTTAACATAATTATTTCAACATGTTAGTTGCTATTTAACAATAAGTAACTATTAAAAACAAATATTGATCTTTCAGCACTTTTATATAATGTGTCTGATACTTGGATGGAATATGTACTCCACCAGAACAATTCAGGAAAGTAATCTTCAGTTTAAATGCATAATATGTAGAGTCAATTTGCCTTTACATTTAATTTATTTAATGAAAAAATGTTTACCAGGAGAATACACTGAGATTTCTATCCTTTTCAAGTATGTCATGGAGAGCTTTTATAGTAAGAAGTTACATATTTAAACAAAGAGGGGAACAATACACATATACACAAAAAAATTATACACAATTACATATTGTTTTTAGATACAAAGAAGCAGTTATTTTTAGGGATTGTAGACTGGGTAGGTTATTCCCATACCTGGGAACCTTTAGCAATAGGTCAGCCGGAGGTTCCAAAAAAAAAAAAAAAGCACCACTTTAACCCTTTGAGTGCCAGATGTGTACGCAACGCTCTGGCACTCGAAGGGTTAAAGCTCCATTTAACTTCACTCCTATCTATCACACCACCGTTACAGAATGAAGTAAAAAGAATTTACTAACAACACTGGTGACCAGGCCAGTACAAGTTCTCTGCTTCTCGCTCTCCTCTTGTCCTGACACCAGGCACTCAGCGTCATGATCACATGACACAGGTCGCAAGTTGTCCGCGGACCACGATGCCAGAGCAGGGCTCTGATGAAATTGATGTAAATTATGAAATGTGCGCAGGCAGGAGCAGCAAATGCGCGAATACTGTATATGCCCGGAGAATTTAAGGTTTCACCCAGAGGCTCGGAGACACTTCTCTGAATACGGAGTTCCCAGTTATGGTTATTCCGGGCTTTTGGAGCTCTGAAGGAAAAGGCAGACCAGTCGGCTTGTTTCTTGTATAGTGGTATATACACTGAGTTGTTAGAAGTGGAGTGGAGGTTATAGTTAGTATGGAGAGCTGGAGTGAGCATACTGGTCAGGTAGTGTGGAATAGTCAGTGAGTTGTTAGTAGCGGAGGTTATAGTTAGTATGGAGATCTGGAGTGATCATACTGCTCAGGTAGTGTGGAATAGTCAGTGAGTTGTTAGCAGTGGAGTGGAGGTTATAGTTAGTATGGAGATCTGGAGTGATCATACTGCTCAGGTAGTGTGGAACAGTCAGTGAGTTGTTGGCAGTGAAGTGGAGGTTATAGTTAGTATGGAGATCTGGAGTGATCATACTGCTCAGGTAGTGTGGAATAGTCAGTGAGTTGTTAGTAGTGGACGTTATAGTTAGTATAGAGATCTGGAGTGATCATACTGCTGAGGTAGTGTGGAATAGTCAGTGAGTTGTTAGTAGTGGAGGTTATAGTTAGTATGGAGAGCTGGAGTGATCATACTGCTCAGGTAGTGTGGAATAGTCAGTAATTTGTTAGTAGTGGAGGTTATAGTTAGTATGGAGAGCTGGAGTGAGCATACTGGTCAGGTAGGATTGCCACCTTTTCCTCAAAAAAATACCGGCCATGGCATTTCCTCCATAGACTTAACATTGGACAGAAGCCAATTTTTACCGGCCTGCCGGTAAAATACCGGCTGGGTGGCAACCCTATTGTCAGGTAATCTGGTAGCTTTCCAGAGATGTGGTTATAAACTATGCAAGAGAGTTGAACGACATGTCTAGATTCTAGTGTTAGCCAATTTAGTTCTTTAAACAAATCCCAATGATGTAATTACATTGGTGGACAAAATGGCATACTCATAGCTGGGAAATCTCCCAATATGCCCTGGAGACCACTGCTCCGGGGCAGAGATTGAGTCTCTGGAGGTGGGAAGTTTCTACTGAAACCCTGCTTTTTCCCAATCTGTTCCTCCTTCCCCACCTATTTGTACCAATTGTTTCACCCCTGTTATGCCCTGCCCCTTTTTGATGTGATTCACATCATTTTTCTCACCCCTTCTGCACCACAGGACTCCCCTCCAGAGAGACAACCCCTCAAAGTTCCAAAGTATGGGCATAATGAGTTATACAGAGTGTTGAGTGTACCAAGATGGATTTGCAGAAGAATATACTACGTCCTCATAGTCTATGACTGGCATTAACATCTGTTGAACAACATGTTCTGTCATACCTCCCAAGTGTCCCTCTTTTAGACCCAAATCCCTCTGTTCCTCTTTCCCACCCTGATGTCCCTCTTTTTATAGATCAGATCGTGTGATGTGTATATAAGTGTATCACATTGCTCCACAGCAATAAAACTCATATTAATGTTTGTTTAAACGTCACTATATGTGTTTATAAATTAGTCTGTGTAAATAAAATACTTTAGACTTGTTATAAGTAATTTATTAGGTTACACAAAGAGTTGTCAATAGGTCGTGAAATAGCCTAAAAATTATTGGTAATGACCGCCCACCAATCACGCCCCCAGCAACACCCCCTAAAACATGTGTCCCTATTTTGCAATTTAAATGTTGGGAGGTATGTTCTGTTACCAGGGGACTTAAACAAGATTTGTTTCTAAACAGAGCAACTATTTTAGGATAAAGTTTGGATATTCATTTTTCAATATGAAGAACAAAAGTGATGTTGGGGGTCAAGCCACATACCAAGATATTTGTAGGAGTTGACCAGGGCCAAGTTACTTACTATTAGACTTTGTTACAATGGATAATGGGTGTTGTGGAGTTTAAGTAGTTTGTGCTCTCTGCCAAATATCACTGTGACAGTTTTGTTAGTTTTAAGAACTGTTTGTTTTTAACTATCCATCTTTCAACTCAGAGAAATTATCCTGTAATACTGCCTCAGGTTGTGATATGTTTGGTTTTTAAAGGGATATTAATAGCTAATTTTTACAAATGTGCGTCTTGTAGGTATTAAAAAGGAAATTAAATGACCCCAGTCCCATCTCTCAAACCTTTATGGTTTGAGAGATAACCGTAGTTAAAGTCCCCCCTCCCCTTTCCCTGATGTCAGCACTCTACCTGATTGCAGGGGAATCCGGTCCTGGGACCAGCCTGCAGCTCTGCACCAGTGCTACTTGGGCGGTGATACATTGTTGCGCTAGCTTTTACAGTGCCCGACAGAAAGATCTCTGGAAATGGATCCAGGGAGCTCCCTGTCAGGGGGAAAAAATGTAACAAAACAGGAGAAGATGATAAAAAAAAAAAAACAACAATAAAATGTATAGGCAACTTGACTTTACATATTATTACTTGCAGAATGTGTAGTCAAAAAGACGATGGACTGTCACTTTAAACACAGAATAGGGACACATTTGGAAAATACATGTAGATTTACAGCAATAAATAATGGCTGGAATAAAATTCAACAGAAGTAAAACCATTAAAAGGAGAACTTAGCTGTAATAAGCATATTAAAGGGTTAGTAATGTCCGATTATAATGTAATTTTATATTGTAGTTATTAAAAAGTAAATTATCTGGATCAAATCTCGTCTCTCAGTCCTTTATGGTTTTAAAGCGGAACTATCACCTAAAACCAAAGTTTTATCATGTGATTTAATGTTTAACCCGACATTAGTGCTGTGTGTGTGTGTGTGTGTGTGTGTGTGTTCTTCAAGTCGCCTGGTAGTGGAGATATTTTCCCTGCAAAATCGGGCACTTCTGCTTTCTGCGGGACTCCATGACGTCTCAGGACTTCCCAGCTGCCCCAGGGAGTGCGTTCACACTCCCTTTCGAAGCTGGATTTCTGTGATGTAGCGTTACAACAAACTCCGTTTACAATGCTACTGAGGTTGTATATAGTTGTATTACAGGTTGCAACTTCAGTAGCATTGTACACGGAGTTTGCTGTAACGCTACAGCACAGAAATCCAGCTTCGAAGGGCAGCGTGAACTCGCTCCCTGGGGCAGCTGGGAAGTCCTGAGACGTCATGGAGTCCTGCAGAAAGCAGAAGTGCCCGATTTTGCAGGGCAAATATCTCCACTACCAGGCGACTTGAAGAACACACACAGCACTAATGTCGGGTTAAACATTAAAACGCATGGTAAAACTTTGGTTTTAGGTGATAGTTCTGCTTTAAAGTTCTCCCCTCCCTCCCCTTTCATAGACATCAGCTGTAAAGCTGACAGAAGGAGACTCGAGTTGTGCAACTCAAGGCGGCTCTTCAGCAGAGCGAAAATAGTGCAATCTAAAAAAAATTACTTTATTGGAACGGTCTGCAAAATGTTCCTGGTTTGCAAGCACAATTTGTAGACTGTTCCAATGAAGTATTTCTTTTTAGATTGCGGTATTTCAGCTCTGCTGAAGAGCCACCGGCTGGTCCTGGGACCAGGATCTCTTTGTGTCAGCTAGAGTCTGACATCAGGGAAAGGGGAGGGAGGAGGGAAATGTAAAACTTTATATGTCTCAAACCATTAAAGACTGAGAGACGGGACTTGCTCCAGATAATTTTTTTTTTATATATAATTTCAATATAAATTGACATTATAATTGGACATTACTAACCATTTAATGCACACATATAGAGAGAGACAGAGAAGCTGATGTACTAAAAAGAACTGGCATAATTTCAGAGCAAAGTAACTACACAGCAGGGGGCAAACAAAATAAATTATCAGATTCCCTTTGATGTAAATACAGGCTTACCATATCTGAACTTTTAACCCTTTTAGTCTGAAGACTTGACCTTTTGAGTGCCAGAGGGGTACGCAACACATTGCTCTTCAATGCGTTGCGTACTCCTCTAGCAGTCAAAGGGTTAAAGGTAGGCAGGCAATGTAACAAAGCAGTGGAGAATGCAAGCAGGGTACTGGGTTGTATAGCTAGGGGCATTAGTAACAGAAAAAAGGTAAGTGGTCACACCACTCTACAGATCTCTAGTTAGACCTCACCTAGAGTATTGTGTACAGTACTGGAGACCCCATCTCCAGAAGGATATAGATACTCTAGAGTATTGTGTACAGTACTGGAGAACCCATCTCCAGAAGGATATAGATACTCTAGACAGAATTCAGAGAAGGGCTACTAAAATGGTGACTGGTTTACAGGAAAAGAAATATCAGGATAGACTAAAGGAACATGTTTATCTTGAAGGAGAGGAGAGAGAGGGGATATGAGAGAAACATTCAAACATACATAGGAGATATTAGGGGTCCATATCTCCCAAGTGTCTCTCTTTAGGAGATATTAGGGATCCGTACCTCCCAATTGCCCCTCTTTAGGAGATATTAGGGGTCCTTAACTCCCAAGTGTCCCTCTTTAGGAGGTATTAGGGGTGACATAAAGGGCTTCAACAAAGTATGGGAGGGGAGTAAATTTAAAAGGAGTAGAAATGTTAGGGGACAATAGGTCATAGTCTAAAGCTAAAGGGACATATGCTTAGATGTAATGTAAGACAGTTTTACTTAATTGAGAGGGTGGTAGATAAGTGAAATAGCTTGCCAGCATAAATGGTAGAGGTTAATAAGTGAGGGAATTTAAGTATGCATTGGATAAGCATAAGGCTATCCTGAACATAAGACAGGGGAGGGCTGGCCTGGAGGGCAAGAGAGTGATTGCCTCCTGGGCTGGTCATCTGTCTGTGTCAGTGGGCCATGGCTTCACTCAATCTCCCTCTTGCGGCTGTAAATGTAGCTACACTAGTGATACCACAGAGCTTACAATTGAAATGGAGCAACACAAATGATACCACAGAGGTACAATCCAAATGGAACTACACTAGTAGCATAACCCATTTCCCCAGTAAGCTCTATATTATCACTAGGTAAACTTTACTTACATTGTAAGCTCTGTAGTATACTTCTCAACATTAATGTCAGTTTTAATTTAAAGGAACAGTAAACTTTTTTATGAAAAAAAATATATATTGTAGGGATTTTCCTACTGAGTAAAATAAGGGTACTCTCACTGCCAAGAGATTCCTATTTCCAGAGTTATTACAGTTTAAACCCATGTTTTTTTACATTAGCAGTGCCCTCTAGTGGTCAAATTCTAATCAGTTTTTCCTGTCACATTCTAATGGAGAGGGAAGTCAGGAAAGTCAGTGATATACAGTTCTCCATAGAATGTGATAGAAACTGCTGAGTCACTTTCTGTCAGCTATCAGGAAGTAAACACAGTAAATTCACTTCCTGTCAGAACTATCAGGAAGTAAACACAGTAAATTCACTTCCTGTCAGAACTATCAGGAAGTAAACACAGTAAATTTACTTCCTGATTATTTGAACTGTTATAATTTTTGAATAAAACATCTGACAGCGATGGGAGTGACCTTGTTTTATTCAGCAGGAAATGCTCTGTAAAATATGTGTTTTCATAAAAAAGTTTACTGCTCCTTTAACAATAGGGATGGGCTGAGACAGTGGGCTGGAATAATAGTAGAAATGGACCACTTGACTGTAGCTGGACCTCCAGGCCACAAGTTGCCAGCCCTCCACTGATATAAGATAATACCAAGGACCACCTAAGATTTGAGGTTTTTATAGACTAGATCCTCAAAGTGGATATCTGCCATCTGTCATGATCTGCTCTTTTTTCTTTGCTTTTATAGGATTTCATGTCTGGTTTTTCATCTGTTTTTCTTTTGTTATCCAGATCCTGGTTCCTCCAGCTTGTCTTGTGTTTGCTCTGAGCCTTTTGTAGCTCGTCAGTTCTGTTGGGAGGATGCGCGATCAAAGCGTTCCAATTTGTAACCCGTAGTCCCAGTCTTGTTCCTGTGTCATCTCCTTGTGTAATGACCCAGCTTCTTCTTTGACTTCCCTCCTTCTCTTCGACTTGGTACCATGTTCTCAGATTTCTTGTTACCTGTTTTGGCTCTATTTGTTTGACTACTCTTCCTCCTTCTTCATTTGTACTGCTTTGCCTGACTGGTTTCTGACTTTGGCTCCGTTATCAACCATTCTTTTGTCTGCTTACCTTTAGAGTGAGCTGGCCGCTATGTAGCTTGTTGCACGGCTGGCCCCCTGTGTTGCTGCCTCATGGCACAAGCAGTATCCTGTTCCCCAAGAGATCCGGAGGCCCTGGTCTTCAGACGGGCAGCTGGTTTCCTCTGTCTCTCCTCTTGCGGCTGCCACATCCATGCTGCTTCCCTGTCCCAGCAGAGTGCGGCCGCACGTCACAGGGTTTCCCTTAGTGACGTCACGGTCGACTCTTAAAGGGACAGACCATATTGTCCTCCACCTTCCAGGGGTGGAGCAACTAGTATTTAAACTGCCTGGACACCACACCAGTTGCCTTTTCTTGGTGTTCCAGTGCAGTTGTAGTTTGTTTGAGCTCCGTGTATGATCCTTGGCTTGTCTTCCTAAGATTTCCCGGTGTCTAGTGTTGTGGCTTGTCTGGCTACCCTCTTGGTATTGGACCTTTGGCTCTGGCTGACTACCCGCTCTAGTACTGACCCCTGGCTTGTCTTAACTACCCGCTTGGTTTTGACCATCGGCTCTGGCTGACTACCCACTCTGATACTGACCTCTGGCTTGTCTGACTACCCGCTTGGTTTTGACCATTGGCTCTATCTGACTACCCACTCTGATACTGACCTCTGGTTCGTCTGACTACCCGCTTGGTTCTGACCTTCAGCTCTGGCTGACTTCCTCTGGTTCTCTACCTTGGTTGCCTATATCTCTACTGTCCGTAGGCCTAAGTCAGTCCATTTATTCCTTGGTTGCCTTTTCCGCTTGATACTGTCAAAAAGGCATAGCAATCTATTTCTGGGTCCTAGCCCCAGTATCGGTGCTATTGGACTTACTCCTATCTATAGACTTGCAGGTGCAGTCTACTATTTCTGGTAGTAGTTATTGCTCCCTGCTTAGCTCTCTATCTCCGCCTGAGTGTATATTGAGTTACTTACTATATTGTTGTGTAATAAAGGTGGTGTTTCTAAATTACTGTACTGTCTCCTGTCTCCTCCTTGGGTTCAGTGACGGTACTGCGTCACCCGCCTGTTCCTGGCCTGGCTTATCTGACTTTGCGTCTGTCTCGACCCTGGTGGGCCTCTATTCCCTGCTCCCTCAGTCGAACATCGACTACCTCGACCACCTGTCGAACATCGACCACCTGTCAAACATTGACCACCGTGACCACCAGTCTAACAGTGACCACCTCGACCACCTGTCGAACATCGACCACGTTGACCACCAGTCTACCATTGATGACTTCAACCACCAGTCAGACTTCGACTATCCTGGACTCTGTTTTCTCAGTCGATCTAAAGGTCGCAGTGCTCTTATACAACAATTAACGACTAATACTGCAATCTTGTTATTTACTTTGACCAGTGAGTAGCTGCTGTTCTCTGGGTTGTCATTCATGGTGTGGGCCAGCTCCTTTGGTCGGCACTAATCTGGGCTTGTGGCCAGCATCTCTATCTGGCCTAGGCCGCAGCAAGGCAGCCTTGAGAGCAGCCACCACCAGCCAGCTTCAAACTCTAGTCTTTGCTCCCAAGCATCTGGCCCACTGAGGCCTACCTTGCAGTATAACCTGTATTATTTGTGATCTTGTCATATTATTTATATCAAATAGCTGTCTATCACCTCTTTGTGGGGAATCTACTTCACAGTGTCTAATCAGGCAGCTTACATTGGGCTCTTAGTCTGTCTAATCATCACACCATGAAATTCTATGTTTCTGTGTTTCTATGATCACTAGCGGTCCAGACTTTGTACAAGGAATACCTTTGTCTCTGCTCAGAACCCATATACCACTCAGTGATCACAGCAGTAAGTGAATGGCAACTTTATCTACCCCTACAAGAATTGTGGGATCCGTTGAGCAAAAGGATTAGGACAAGGGGCCACCCGCTTAGACTTGAGGAAAGGAGATTTCATCTACAACAACGGAAGGGTTTCTTTACGGTAAGGACAATAAAGGTATGGAATTCACTGCCTGAGGAGGTGGTGCTATTGAATACATTAGATGTCTTTAACCCCTTAAGGACCGGACATTATGGGACATTTCCGTCCCATAACGTCCGCATAGGGGCACGTTGACGGGCCGGTACACGTGACCTGTCACGTGTATCGGCGCGTCATTATGGGGCTTGAAATAGATCGCTCCGATCTTGGAGCGGTCTATTTCATGCCCCATTTTTACTTACAGCGCTCCCGGTAGAGCGCTGTAAGTAAAATGTACGTGACGTACCAGGACCGTCAAGGGTCTTTCAAGAAAGTTTACCCTTGACGGTCCTGGTACGTCAAGGGTCCCTAAGGGGTTAAAAAAGGACCTGGATACTTATTTAAAAGAGCAGAACATAGAGGGCTATGTACATTAGTATTGGGATTAATATTTAGTTAGTGCTTGTTGATCCAAGGAGAAATCTGACTGCCATTTGGAATCAAGAAGGAATTTTTCCCCCCATTCAAGGCAGAATTTGAAATTGCTGTATTGAGGGTTTTTTTGCCTTCTTTTGGATCAACGATGGTAAACAGGAATAGGAAAAGGGTTGAACTAGATGGACGCAAGTCTTTTTTCAACCTGAATTACTATGTTACTGTGATTCACCTTTGGAAGGTGAAACTAGCACATATGTGGGCAACCTTTGGGACTCATGCAGTTGGGAATTACAACTCCAGTCATCCCCAGCCAGGATATGGGACTTAGATACAGGCTATACTTTTTTTCTATAACCCTTTGTATTTCGTGTAGTCCCCCAATTTACTGTGAAGTGTACAGGAAGCAGGAATGATCAATGGGATTTTCTTCTTTGATACATAATCATTCTGTTGTTTCTCTCCAGGTTCACTAAATGTTTGCCTTACTACTTGTACCCCAGTTAGCTAGTGCCTTTCACCTCTCCTTGGTTTAACTCTTTGTGTGCCAGATGGGTGAGCAACTAATTGCTTCGCAATGCATTGCCTACATCCCTGGCATGCAAAGCGCTAGACTGTAAGCTCTTTTGAGCGCAGCCCTCATTTCCTTTTGCGTCATTCTGAATTTTGTTGTAATATCCCGTTTGATTCCCGTTTGTGGAACATGTTGGAGCTTCCTTGCAAATAAAGACTAATAAAATTCATAGCTGTGTATAGATGGCATGGTGTAGCAGCATTTATGAGGGTGAGGCTGGCGCTGCCACTGCCCACCCCTTTACACATACCCCCCCAGGGCTGGGAAGGGCATTGTTTGTGTGAAATCCTCTAAGTGCCGCTGCCCACATTGTGTTTATAAGCAGCCATCTCACCTGGAGGGGTGTGTGTATGTGTGTGTGTGTGTATGTATGTGTGTAGTACAGACAGTATCACTCCCATCACCTGTGTAAACTGCCGCTGCTTCCTGTTCGCTGTCACGGACCCAGCCTCCTACCCATAGAAGTAACATTCCAGTTTGTTTTTACTCTCCAGAACGTGGAAATATTTACTCAGTAGTGTTTTTCCTCTGTCATTCAGTGCCTGTGTGAGAGGTTTATGGCTGTTTACCCTCTACGATAAGGAGCAAGGCGATCGCCTGCACTAAAACAAGCACTTTGTTATGAAGACATGTACAGCTCTCAGGATGTTATGGTCTTTCCCGTGCAGGAGATTAACCCTTTGAGCGCCAGACGGGCAGCGATGTGTTTCTCACCCCTCTGGCGCTCAAAGGGTTAAGTGTAACCTTATAGCGGGCACTGGTTTTAACCCACTGAGTGCCGGGTTAACTCTCCAGCACTCGAAGGATTAATGATTGAAAGCGTCATTTAGGAACAAAGGACCATGCGTGTAAAAACGAAGTGGAACAATTCTGGAGCAGACCAAGGACACTGCAGGAGACAAATAAAAAAATTCCGTTGATGGAAATGGGGCCTTTAACCCCTTG
>CM074726.1:180366597-180446597 GCA_037306005.1 Rhinophrynus dorsalis
TCTACGCATGCTTACTTCTCATTCATGCATTATCCTCTTGTGCCTTTCTCTCATTTTCTCCGTATGCTTCTTTCTCATTCATGCATTATCCTCTTGTTCCTCTCTCTCATTTTCTCCCTGTGCCTCTCTCTCTCCTTGTCTCTGATTTGCTTCATGTGCCCCCTCTCTTTCCCCCTTTGTCTATCTCTAATTCTCTCCCTGTGCCTCTCTTCTCCCATTCTATTCTTGTGCTTCACTCATTCACTCCCATTGTTTGCCTGTGTCTCTCTCAATCATTCTTTTCCTCCACTGCTGTCTCTTATGTTCTCCCTTTACCGCTCTATCGTTCTCTTAAAGAAACATAGATTTTCTTAGCAGAAAATCCGCCTCTGTCCCCGTAGACCTGTTAATTAATTCTAATAAATTAGTCTCAAGGGCAGATGAGGAGAATTCCCAGATGTGTATAGTTCTCACTATAGATAAATGTCAATTCCAGGCATTTTTTAATCTCTTTACTGTATTAGCCCTTACCACTTCCACTGGGAGACTGTTCAATGAGTTTATCACCTTTTGTGTAAAACAATACTTATGCACAGTATGTCTAAATCTTCTACTCTATATTTTTAAGCCATACCCTCTTGTTATAGGTTTCTTCTTTTCCTGAAAAATTCATTGCTCCAAATCTTTATTTAAGGGGAACTCTCACCTCCAGTAAACTGCTTCTTATTTAAATCTTAGGCGGCAATACATTTTCAATCAGGATTTTTTTTTTAAACGCAGTATTAACGGAGATATTGGCTTTTTAATGGAAGTGCGTGGGTGGTCCAGAAATCACACCCCATTGAATCACCCATTGGGAGCAGTAACTCCTCCTTACTGCTGCCCCTGGGTGTGTTTTGCCAGGCACAAGGTCTTCTTTTATATATATATATATATATATATATATATATATATATATATATATATATATATATATAAACAATATTAATGGAGATATCAGCTTCTTAATGGACGCGTGTGACGTTACTCCAGGACAAGTTGTGGTACAGAGCTGTACCACATCTTGTTCTGAAGTAACATCATGCGCTTACATTAAAAAGTCGATATCTCTGTTAATACTGCATTTCGAAAAAAAAATCTGGATTGAAAATACATTTCCATCAAAGATTTAAATAAGAAGCAGTTTGCTGGAGGTGAGAGTTCCCATTTGAAGGGGTCTTTATCATAACCCCCTTTTTCTTCCTCTCTTCCAAATTGTACAAATTATGGTCTTTTATTCTAACTTGGTAAGTTTTGCCATGAAGACCCTGCACCATTTGGTGACTCTTCTTTGAACCGCCTCTGATTTATTAATATCCTCCTGGAGAACTTTACACCGTATTCCAGGTGAGGTCTTACGGTGATCCATAGAGGGGCATTAGTATCTGTCTCTTCCTGCTGCTAAGTCCTCTTCCTATACAGCAGTGCCACGGTAGATTGTCCCACTACTTTACTGCATAGCTTGCCTACCTTCAGATCATCTGAAATAATAACTCTCAAGTCCCTTTCTTCTCCTGCTGTTATCAGGAAAGTATCGTTAAGCCTGTGTTCCACATCTGTGTTTATGTGTCCAAAATGTACACTTTACAGCATTAACCCTTTAAGTGCCAGAGTGGTACTCAATGCTTTGCAAAGCAATGCGTTGGGTACCCTTCTGGCACTCAAAGAGTTAAGCCTTAGATCCCATGCTCTTGTACATTCCTCCAGTTTTAAAAATTCACTATGTGTTTGGTTTAGGAGATGGAGATTTATGGCCGATTGAGTAGAGCTGTCCATAGGATGGTGTAGCAACAGCGCCACTGTACAATTTCAGGCCACTTTGACACTGCACCTTAAAAAAAAAAAAAAAGAAGTTTGAGCTGTAATAACTTATTATTAAAACACCTCTCACCAGTAAGGGTAACCCTTGTTTTAATCATGAGAATATGCCCTACAATATATATATATTTTTACATGTTAAGTATTATTATCCCTTTAAAGAAGAATTTCTCTGTCAAGAATGGAACGGGGATGCTGATCCCGATGGCGGGACCAAGGAAATAGTGATCAGGAGCTAATAGACTCAGTGGCGTAACAATATGCTCATCACTGAGGTCTGTGCCTTCTTCGGCACAGACCTCTAGCAGCTGTTGTCCCACCAGCACTCTAGTAATGCAGAGTGATGACATCATCTCCTAGCGCTCTGCATTACTGAAGAGAGGACCACGCGCGAGCTCAACCTGTATAGAGGTCTGTGCAGAAGGAGGCACAGACCTCTCCTGCCACGCCACTGGACCACCAGGGAGGTAGGAGATGGGCATTGTGGAGATGGGGGCAATGTGGAGATGGGGGCATAGTGGAGATTGGGGGGCAGTGTGGGGATTGGGGGACAATGTGGAGATGGGGGGCAATGTGAAGGCGGCCAGTGAAGATGGTCAATGTGGTTGAGGGGGGGCAATGTGGTCGGGGGGGGCATAGCAATTCTTGCACCAGGGCCCGGTGGCTTCTAGTTACGCCTCTGAATAGAAGGAGATACCTGAGAATGAAGTTCGTGAGCTTAGCTGGAGTGTGAGTCCAGTCACAAGTGTACCCATTGCCCGTCTCTTTCTCTCGACATAAACAATTTGGTTGCACGCAAATCGCATCTTGCCAAACAGAAGTTTTATTAGGGTTGCCACATCATCCCTTTAAAAAGGGATAGTAATACTTTGTTTTATCTTTATTTTATTTTGTAGGCATTAACAAAACATGAAGAATGATATAAGTCTTATCTCTCAGACCTTTATGGTTTGAGAGATATTCACAAGCAAAGTTTCCCCTCCTGCCCCTTTTACCTAGTGTAATCCATCTCTTCTCAGATGTGGAATCCAGTCCATAGACCAGACAGATAACAGAAGGGGACAATCTTCGTCCTATGAGAACAATGAAAGCCCTGCCCCCCTTGACAAGTTTTTCAGGTTTTTCCCTTATCTTAATTGAAGATTGTTCCTCTCTGCAGTCTACCTGGGCACCTCCCTTCTGATCTGGCTGAGCAGTTTTACATCAGTAAAAGGGGCGGGAGGGGGATACTTTGTCATTCAATTACTCTTGAACTACAACTCTGACAGAATTGAAATAACACTCTCCAAAGTCCAAATACTATGATGATTAATTAGAGCTGCTTTTATTATCAAATATTACTATTCCTTTAAAATAGAACGTTCACCTTAATTCAAGTTTGCATATTTGAAAACTGCATTAAAAACTGCCTATGTGTCATGTTAGCCAAAAGTACCAGCACATGTAGAGTTAAGGAGATATTCATACTTGTTACTATATGCTAATGTATGTTTTGGAATACTGTGTACTTGTATTCTATTACAACTATTGTGTATATTGTTTATGTTCAGTCAGTAGGTGGTGCTGTTTTAGATTCACTGTTCACTGTCTTTATGGTATCTTCTTGTTTGACTTTAATAAAAACTGCATGGAAAGCAGCAGCCATGATTTAGAGCAGATGAGACTGTGCACACTTTATTTTCTGTAGAGCTTTAAAGGGACAGTAATATTCCATAAAAATGTGTTACGGTTTTGTAGAGCAGGAAAAAATAAGCCCAATGGCACAAACCTTATTGAAATTTGCCCCCTCCCTCCCCTTTCCCTGACTCAGCGCTGTGCTGACTGCAGGGGAATCCTGTCCAGGGACCAACCGGAGGCTCTGCAGCAGAGCCGAAATTGCATTATTGCAAAATAATTACTTCATTGGAAAGGTCTACAAAGTGTGCCTGGTTTTCAAGCACATTTAGTAGACCTTTCCAATGAAGTAATTCTTTTGCAATAATATGATTTTGGCTCTGCTGAAGAGCCTTCTAGTGTCTCCTGAGGGAGGGGGGAACTCTCAATGCCTATATCTCTCAAACCATAACGGTTTGAGAGATAGGGTTTGTGCCATTCAGCTTATTTTTTCCTGCTCTGCAAAACTCTAAAAAGTTTTTATGGGACATTACTGTCCTTATAAAGAATTTCCAATAGTATGCTGATTATGCTACCAGTGCAATACCAGGGTCATTTTGTGTGCTAATTAAACATTTCAGTGTCATTTCATTTGCTAATGAAGCATTTTCAGTGATGTGTCATATGCTAATGAAGATTTCAGTGAAATTTTAATACACTAATGAAACTTTGTGCAGTACCAGGCCATTTTCGCTTTCGCTTTTCCCAGAAATACACTTGTGAATATCTCCTAAACAGTACATATGCTGGACTTTTGGTTATGATGATACATACACCGTTTTGAATGATGTTTTCAAAAATGTAAAGTAAATATAAGGTTAGAAGAGGACATTTATGAAAAATGCTTGCTATGTTGCTACATGGGAACATTGCAACCTAATATTTAATCCTTTGCGTGCCAGAAGGGTACACAATGCTTTTTTCTGCATTGCGTTTAGAGTGACCACATTTCCTTTCTGCCATTCAGGGACACGGCTGAGACGAGAGCAACAGAGTACTTCTCCTTCGCTCTCAGGCATCTATGTGGGAGGGGTCACATACATCACTGGACATCAGTGCACAACCTTCTCTTTCCCTGGGAAACCACAGAGTTCTAAACAATCTGGAACTGCCCACTGACTGCTGTGAGAGAAAGTGTTGCCTGTGGTGGACTACAAGAAAATGTACATCAACCCAAAGCTTTAGACTAGCATTACACTACAACAAAATGGCACTGCAGTTCCTGTTTGATGTCAGGATCAAGGCTCAGTTGTCTCTCTTGTGTTTAGAGCTCTGTCTGGAAGCCATTTTGCTGTAGCCCAACACAGGCATCACTTTCTGTCCCAATGGGTAATGGTCAATTCTTCTTCTAGTTTTAGAATTATGTGCTCCGGCGTCTTCATCCAGGGACTTTGTATTCTCCCAGAAGGGACATGGGACACGCATTTAAAATCCGGGACAGTCCTGGGCAATCTGGGACATGTGGTCACCCTAAATGTGTTGGGGTTAACCACTGAACCCCCCCCCCACCAGGTATTATTTATATGTGTCCTCTTCTAAAGGGATAATCTGGCAAAACTAGTTTTAGTTTAGAAATCCCAGTTAAGAAGTCTCTTGACCTCTTCCTCTCCTATTCATTTTTTTTATGTATCTTTAACCCCTTAACGACCCTTGATGGTCATAGTACGTCATGGGTAAATCTGACTGAACGACCCACAACGTACTATGACCACATGGAAGTCCGGGCTCCCCCCGCGGCTGCATGCCGTTCGGGGAGTCCGAATTTGGATTCTTATAATAAAAAAATAAAAAAAAACGCTCCGTGGTCCTTTAGTGACTGCCGCGTGCCTGCACGGCCGGTCGTTAAGGGGTTAATACTTTACTTTGTAGTTTTTTGCTTTGCGTTTTTAAATCCCTTTATCTTATCTCATCATCCCTCTTCCTTTTGCTCCCTCGAGCTTGGGAATATGAAATTAAATAATATGAAACATAATATTGACAGTGTTTGGAGAAGCATTTTCTCTCCCCTCCCCTCCTGTACAAAGGACAGGAGAGAGTCAACATTTGCACTGCATCCTAATGAGGCGGAAATATCCCCAGCTGTTTGGCTGCGCAGTGTAAGTGTTCAGTGTTTACTGGGAACAGCTAATCAGCGGTTCTGTACCTGACAGTAACGCTCAGTACTCTTGGGAATAACAGGTGTTTTGCCCTGTTTACATCCTCGCCTTGGGCCATTTTGAATAAGCTGAAGAGGTGTAATTGTAGAGCCAATCAAAGCACCATTAGAAATTAAAATTCACAGTAATTAAATTGAGCTTTTAACCCCTTGAATTAGGGTAACCAGTCCTCACCTTTAACAGAGGACACATGTGAAAAATGCATACTGCAGGGCTACTTTGATTTCAGAGCAGTCCTGAAATATGGCTATTTCCTATGTGTCCCCTGTTAAAGGAGCAGTAAACATTTTCTTATGAAAAAATATATATCTTAGGGCATAAGATAAGGGTACTCCCACTGCCGAGAGATTTATATTTCCAGAGTTATTATAGTTTAAACCCATGTTTTTTTTACATTAGCAGTGTCCACTAGTGGTCAAATTCTAATTAGTTTTCCTGTTAGATTCTAATGGAGAGGAAAGTCAGAGACATAAAGTTCTCCGTAGAATGTGATAGAAACTTCTGAGTCACTTCCTGTCAGTTAGAACTATCAGGAAGTAAACACAGTAAATTCACTTCCTGTCAGAACTATCAGGAAGTAAACACAGTAAATTCACTTCCTGTCAGTTAGAACTATCAGGAAGTAAACACAGTAAATTCACTTCCTGATTATTTGAACTGCTATAAATTTTGAATAAAACATCTGACAGCGATGGGAGTGGCCTTGTTTTATTCAGCAGGAAATGCTCTGTAAAATATGTGTTTTCATAAAAAAAAGTTTACTGCTCCTTTAAAGGGAAAGTCAGGTCAGCCTACCTTGAATGCCAGACAGATCTCCAGCGCATGCACTGGAGACCTATTTAGCATTCAAGGGGTTAATATTTCCATTTAAATCATTGGAAACTTTGGACATTTTTATTTGCCAAATGATATGATGGCAAAAAGAATAACCTACAAAGCAGTTCATCCCAGTTGTCAGAATCAAAATTAAACAGCAGAAGAAACTGCACTTTAAAGGGATAGTGATGTTTCACAAAAACAGCAGCTCAAATTAATCATCATAGTATTTGGCTATGGAGAGTGTTATTTCAGTACTGTCAGAGTTGTAGTACAAGAGTAATTGAATGATAAAGTATCCCCCTCCCTCCCCTTTTACCTAGTGTAACACTGCTCACCTCAGATGTGGAATCTGGTCTCTTGACCGAACTGTTCACAGCAAGGGACAATCTTCATACTGTGATCATAAGAAAAACCCCGTCCCCTTGACAAGTTTTTCAGGTTTTCCTTATGATCACTGAAGATTGTCCCTCTCTGCAATTAGGGTTGCCACGCAGCCAGTATTTTACCGGCAGGCCGGGAAAAAATTGGCTTCTGTCCAATGTTAAGTCTATGGAGAGAATGCCATGGCCGGTATTTTTTTTAAGAAAAGGTAGCAACCCTATCTGTGATCCATCCGGACAGTCTTGCTGCTCTGAAGTGAGCAGTGTTATATCAGTAAAAGGGACGGGAGGGGGATACTTTATCATTCAATTACTCTTGAACTACAGCTCTGACAGTATTGAAATAACAATCTACATGGCCCAGATAATATGAAGATTAATTGGAGCTGCTTTTATTGTGAAACATTACTATCCCTTTAAACAGGGCTTATAATTTTAAATCCTTTGCTACTAGCCAGACCTGAAAAGTTACTCGCCACTGCAAGCCAAAACATACCCACCAGGGCTGAATTTCTACTCGCCAGGACTAAATTTTGACTCGCCATTGGCTAGTGAAGAGTGGAAATTTTGAGCCCTGCCTTTAACCCCTTAAGGACCGGGAAATCCGGCTGAAGACGCGACTCAACGACCACGGAGCAAAATTTTTTTTTTGCTCCGTTGCGTTCCGGACACCCTGAACGGCGTGCAGCCGCGGGGGGAGCCCGGAACTCGATGACGGTCATAGTACGTCATCGGTCGTTAAGTCAAATCGACCCTTGACGTACTATGACCGTCAAGGGTCGTTAAGGGGTTAAATCTGGGTTCAGTTCCAAATCTTTATTGATAGTCATAACTGCAGTTTGCTGTTGTGGTCTCCAGGGGGTGCTGTTGTTATTACTGAAGCAGAGCTGTAGTCAGTGACTTGTTCTCTCACAGAATGCATTATTTAAAAAAAATGCCTTTTGAACGCCATCTGGATCAGATGTGAACAGGTTGCTAACACTTTGATTAAAACAGAGATTTTATAACTTTTGAATCAAAAATTTCATGGCGTTGTTTTACTCGGCAGGGAAAAGTCCTATAACTTTTTTTTTTCATAAGAATATTACTGATCTTTTAAAGATTAAATGAGTCTTCTATGTTAAAGCAATAGTAACATTTAACCCTTTGAATGCCAGAGGGGTTCGCAACCTGTTTATCGCCTCTTTATCACACCTTAGTGTTGGCTTCAAAACAAACAGGATTTAGGAACAATCTAGTGTCAGCATAATGAAAACCCTGCCCTGCTTTGTCAATGTGACCAGGGTTTTCTTTATACACAAAACACAAAAAAGCAGAGAAGTGCAAAGCCGTCTCTAAGTGTATTACTAGAGACCTATAAAATCTCCCCTACAAGTATTTCGTTACTTACCGACTGATGAAGCTTTATCTTGCCTCAGCGTGTATGAGCAGGCACTGGTTATGCCCCAGGCTAGCAAGCTTTATGGCTTGAGATCCGGTCTGAGCTTATCGGCTATCAGAAGAAAGTATATCCAATAGTCGAAGGTTATACAAAATATATTTATTATAAAAGTATAGTTAAATACACGATCCAACACGTTTCATAACGCTCTCATCACTTCTTCAAGGATCAAACAGATTCAAGTTTAAAAAGCCATCTTTTATACCTACTAACTAAACACTTCGTAATTCTTTAATTAGAATGCAATTAGACAAGACTTGGGAATGCCCATTCATACCATATGTTTCCCGGATAGCGACTTCCCTCTGACAAACCGTTAGACCAAAGTAATAGTCACCTTTAGGCAAAACTTGTATCCCAAGTGTAACGGAAGCTGGGAAGGGACCGCGTCGCCTTCCGCCGTCGTTCCCGGGTCTCTCCTTCTTGACGCAGATAAGCGCCGTCAGATGCACCAGTTGAAGTATGGACAGTCACTGGAAACAGCCGCAGGATCGCTGGAAGCAGGGAAGCAGGGAAGAGTCCACGTCGCCGCCTGACAGTCCACGAAGTTAGAACGCAGGAAACTGGCAGCAGGCGGTCAGCGATTCAGGATACTTGGCGCAGATGGGTATCAGAGTGGATACTTTAGACCATAAGCAATACAAGACTCCAGGACTCCTTGTTCACTCCAAAACAGAACTCTCTTTATTGAACCAAACCACACATATTTATACAGTTTCAAACCACACTAACTTGGAGCACAGTACAGGAGACTTAATTCAATCACAGTTCATCAATAGGACACAGCAAATGGTAGGGCAGAATACAATGGAGTAGTCACAGGGATAATTCAGTCACCACAAAGGGTCCAAGAACCAACAACAAATGATTCAGGGAAACATAATAGGGCAGACATGATTGAATTAATCACACAGCAGGGGGCCACAAGACAGTGCTCAATACAATGACTTGAGTAATTAAGCAAAAGGCTTGGGGGACTACAATACATATTGAAAGTAAATATGCTCAAACTCAAATGATTAACCTTTTGCAGGTCAGAAGAGTTTGCAGCACCCAAGCCTTGAATTGTTCTTTCCTCTGGTACAGCTGCCTATCCACATAAGGCTAGCCAAAGTCTCTTAGTCCAGGATAAGGGCTTGAGAGATCGTATGCCAGGGCACAAAGGAGTGTCCAGTATCCATAATCCTTGGGCCCAGGGGTGAATAAATGCCATGCCCAGACAAGAGCTCCCAGTAACGGGTAGGATCCGTTACATTTCTCCCCCTTTTGGTTCCAAGCCAGCGGGTGCGGTAGTAAACGCTGGCTTGGAGCTGTAGGAGGGCATGGAGGTGGTGAGGCACTTGTCTGGACAGTGCACTAGTCCGAAGGCCTTGGTCCTAGGCCAGTTTCTACTGAGGGGCCCCTTGTCCTGTGCCAGTGGTTAAAGTAGTCTTTCTGTTCTGGGCCAGGGGAAAACATGAGCCCTTTGTCTGGGCCAGGTAGGGGGAAACAAGGCCCTGGTCCTGGGCCAGGGAAACAATTGCAAGTCCCTTTGTCCTTAATCCTGGGCCAGAGGGTGAAGCAGTCTTTTTGTCCTGGGCCAGGGGAAAACATGAGACCTTTGTCTGGGCCTGGTAGCGGTGTACAGGGCCCTTGTCCTGGGCCAGTGAAGAAAATGCCAGTTCCTGTGTCCTTAAACCTGGGCCAGGGGAACTGATGCCTGTTTGTCCTGACAAACATCAAAACAGGTGGCCTCTCCTGGGCCCATCTCCAGGCAGTGCTGAAGTCAAATCCTTCTGGGTCTGGGGCCAGTGGCTCAGGGTCAAGAGCCAGTCTATAAGGGGGATCTCCCTGGGGCAATTGTGCCTCTGGCTTCTGGGCACCAGAGTTTGGGGAGAGAGACCCATCTCCCCCTTTTAGTTGGGCCAGGGCCCCAGAGGGACAGGAGCGGATGCAGCTCCCACGCTCCTGGGTCAAATCAGGTATGGGCCTGATGGGGAATACATTCCCACCCACCAAGCTGGGGTCAACAGGGGACAGGGCAACACAAATGTCCTTGGTGAGGATCCTGGTCCCACTCACCAAGGTGGGAATCTCCAGTGCAGGGAGAATAGCAGGCTCTTTAATGATGACCGTGGCCCCACGCACTAGGCCAGGGGTCTCAGGGGAAGGCAGAACAGATGCTGGGCTGGGGATGAGGACGGCTGTCCCACTCATCCCAGCCAGGACTTCACATGACCTGGTGCTCTTGCTCTCCCGCACCAAGTCAGGGGTTACAGGGGGACTGATGGGGCACTCTTCCCCACCCATCAGGTCAAACAATATATCCAGGGGAGTTCCAGCAGCCCTACTTTCTCCCAGTCCGCTGGTGTCCTCCTCTGGTAGGCCATCACGCACAGGCCTTTCTTTTGCCTTGAGGGAGACCGCAGTCCCATCCCTCAAGGCGGCATTACTTGTACTCCTGGGGAACACGCACGGCTCCGCTCCCAGGCCATCTTCCACCCCCACCAGGGTCAACATTTTGTGGCTGCTGCTGGGTTCTCTCCCACCCAGTACAGCAGGGGTCTCAGGGGGACTGATGGGCTTGCTCCCACCCAGCAGTTTACAGTCCATGTCTTTAGGAGGGCCAGCGGCACTGTTTTCTCCCAGCCCACTGGGGTCCTCCCCTTGCAGGCCATCACACACCGGCCTTTCTTCTCCCTGGAGGGAGACCGCAGTCCCATCCCTCCAGGCGGCATCACTCATAATCCTGGGGAGCACGCACGGCTCCGCTCCCAGGGCATCTTCCACCCCCACCAGGGGCAACATCTTGGGGCTGCTGCTGGGCTCTCTCACACCCACTACAGCAGGGGGCTCAAGGGGACTGATGGGCTCGCTCCCACCCATCAGTTGGGGCACACAATTGCTGCTGGTGGGGACCTGCGTCTCGTCCACCGCAGCTGGGAAAACAGGGAAAGGGGCAACTGGCCTCTCAGGGGAGACGTCCGTCCCATCCCCTGATGCCGAGGCATCTTCTGCACTGAGGGGGAACTAATTCCCACCCCTCAGCTCAGGCAACAGACAGTCTAGGGAAATAGGGGTATCAGGCAGGGCAACAGGGGCACTGGTGAGGAACGCATTCCCACTCACCAGTGTGGAGTGAACAGGGGCAGCTCCATCTAAGTCCTCAGCTCCACTGAAGTCCTCCTCAGATGAGTAACCCCCCCAGTCTTTTTCCTCTCTTTGTATCTCCTGGGCTTCCTCTATCCAGCCCATGTACATTAGCTCCAAGTTCCATTCCTGCTCGACTAAACGGTCTAGGTTCCCCTCCAGGTCTGGAGGAAAGTAACTTCCAAACATGGCCTTTCTTTTCTCCCAAATCTCCCAGTAGCGGCTGTACTTCCTCTGGCCAAAAGTAGCATCCTCCTGAAAGGCCATCCATACCAGTTGTTGGAGTTTCAGGTGCAAGTTGAATGGGAAAAAGTTGACCATAACTCCTGTATACTCCTTGTGAAGGCACTTGATCATTTCCCAGTATCCGTCTTGGACTCGGAGCTCCTCTGTGATGCAGGTGGTGACCTCCCGGTAAAACTCCTCGGCTAAATCACCTAGGAAGGTCTCCCATTGACATCCGATGTAGTGGTACCGCATGTCATACACTCCTATGGCCTCCGGTAGCCGCGCTTTCGCCGCCATCTCTTAGCTGGTACACCCGATAAAAGAAGGAGAAATCCCACCGCTGCCACCAATGTAACGGAAGCTGGGAAGGGACCGCGTCGCCTTCCGCCGTCGTTCCCGGGTCTCTCCTTCTTGACGCAGATAAGCGCCGTCAGATGCACCAGTTGAAGTATGGACAGTCACTGGAAACAGCCGCAGGATCGCTGGAAGCAGGGAAGCAGGGAAGAGTCCACGTCGCCGCCTGACAGTCCACGAAGTTAGAACGCAGGAAACTGGCAGCAGGCGGTCAGCGATTCAGGATACTTGGCGCAGATGGGTATCAGAGTGGATACTTTAGACCATAAGCAATACAAGACTCCAGGACTCCTTGTTCACTCCAAAACAGAACTCTCTTTATTGAACCAAACCACACATATTTATACAGTTTCAAACCACACTAACTTGGAGCACAGTACAGGAGACTTAATTCAATCACAGTTCATCAATAGGACACAGCAAATGGTAGGGCAGAATACAATGGAGTAGTCACAGGGATAATTCAGTCACCACAAAGGGTCCAAGAACCAACAACAAATGATTCAGGGAAACATAATAGGGCAGACATGATTGGATTAATCACACAGCAGGGGGCCACAAGACAGTGCTCAATACAATGACTTGAGTAATTAAGCAAAAGGCTTGGGGGACTACAATACATATTGAAAGTAAATATGCTCAAACTCAAATGATTAACCTTTTGCAGGTCAGAAGAGTTTGCAGCACCCAAGCCTTGAATTGTTCTTTCCTCTGGTACAGCTGCCTATCCACATAAGGCTAGCCAAAGTCTCTTAGTCCAGGATAAGGGCTTGAGAGATCGTATGCCAGGGCACAAAGGAGTGTCCAGTATCCATAATCCTTGGGCCCAGGGGTGAATAAATGCCATGCCCAGACAAGAGCTCCCAGTAACGGGTAGGATCCGTTACACCAAGCCTCATCTTCATACAAATTTTCACTGTATACATCAAGCTCAGTATTCAGTATATATGCTTTTTAGTCTGCTTTAAGACATTCGTCTTGTTGTAGGAATCTTAAATAAATGCATGGGTATTAAAAGTATTTATTTTATAGAGATATAAGAAATAGGTTTTATATGGTAACAGATTGTATATTTGTGCCATAGTATATGAGGTACGAGAAGAAAAGTACATTTTAGTATTGATGTATACAGTGAAAATTTGTATGAAGATGAGGCTTGGGATACAAGTTCTGCCTAAAGGTGACTATTACTTTGGTCTGACGGTTTATCAGAGGGAAGTCGCTATCCGGGAAACATATGGTATGAATGGGCATTCCCAAGTCTTGTCTAATTGCATTCTAATTAAGGAATTACGAAGTTTTTAGTTAGTAGGTATAAAAGATGGATTTTTTAACTTGAATCTGTTTAATCCCAGAAGAAGTGATGAGAGCGTTATGAAACGCGTTGGATCGTGTATTGAACTATACTTTTATAATAATATATTTTGTATAACCTTCGACTATTGGATATACTTTCTTCTGATAGCCAATAAGCTCGGACCGGATCTCAATCTGTAAAGCTTGCTAGCCTGGGGCATAACCAGTGCCTGCTCATACACGCTGAGGCAAGATAAAGCTTCATCAGTCGGTAAGTAACGAAATACTTGTGGGGGAGATTTTATAAGTCTCTAGTAATACACTTAGAGACGGCTTTGCACTTCTCTGCTTTTTGTGTTTTGTGTCTAAGGAAAACGGTGAGAGGAGATATACTACCCTTACACAGAAAGAAGCTGCACCGCTACAGTGTATCCCACTGAAGTTCACAGATTGAGAAGGAAAGAAACAAAATTGGAGGCTAATTGGACCTGTGGAATCCTTGTGGGACACAATTTTCTCCCTCGTTGTGATCTGTCCGGTAAAGCGACTGACTTTCAGATCTGAGGGAGGTCAGCGAGATGTACTGAAAAGGGGTGAGAAGGGGGGACACTTTAAAATTAAATAACACAAAGAAGACAACATTCTGGACACTTAGAATGTATGTAACTATGATACTATGTTATCCCCCAGCCCATGTGATTTACCTGTCTGACCATTTCGATCCCCAGTAGCACTTATCCAGTGCATTGGCTGATATCAAGCTATGTGCATGTATGTATAGTAGATGACTATAATTACAAGACCGCTTTATAATAATGACTAATCTTAACCTATTTTCCATGCTTTTATGTCCTTGACAAAGGTTTCTGTCAGCCAACATGAAAGTAGGTATAGTGCTACAATGTAAAACATACACAATGTAAAAAGGGTAGCACACAGCATTCAGTGCTGTAGGGAGAGTGTAACACTGTATTATATCACACAGAGCATTCAGTGATATAGGGAGACAGTAACATTGTATTACATCACACAGAGCATTCAGTGCTGCAGGGAGACTGTAACATTGTATTACATCACACAGATCATTCAGTGCTGCAGGGATAGTGTAACATTGTATTACATCACACAGAGCATTAAGTGCTGCAGGGATAGTGTAACATTGTATTACATCACACAGAACATTCAGTGCTGCAGGGATAGTGTAACATTGTGTTATGTCACACAGAGCATTCAGTGCTGCAGGGATAGTGTAACATTGTGTTATGTCACACACAGCATTCAGTGCTGCAGGGATAGTGTAATATTGTATTACATCACACAGAGCATTCAGTGCTGTAGGGAGAGTGTAACACTGTATTACATCACACAGAGCATTCAGTGACATAGGGAGACAGTAACATTGTATTACATCACACAGAGCATTCAGTGCTGTAGGGAGAGTGTAACACTGTATTACATCACACAGAGCATTCAGTGCTGTAGGGAGAGTGTAACACTGTATTACATCACACAGAGCATTCAGTGACATAGGGAGACAGTAACATTGTATTACATCACACAGAGCATTCAGTGCTGTAGGGAGAGTGTAACACTGTATTACATCACACAGAGCATTCAGTGATATAGGGAGACAGTAACATTGTATTACATCACACAGAGCATTCAGTGCTGCAGGGAGAGTGTAACACTGTATTACATCACACAGAACATTCAGTGCTGCAGGGAGAGTGTTACATTGTATTACATCACACATAGCATTCAGTGCTGCAGGGAGACTGTAACATTGTATTACATCACACAGAGCATTCAGTGCTGCAGGGAGAGTGTAACATTGTATTATTTCACACAGAGCATTCAGTGCTGCAGGGAGAGTGTAACATTGTATTATATCACACAGAGCATTCAGTGATATAGGGAGACAGTAACATTGTATTACATCACACAGAGCATTCAGTGCTGCAGGGAGACTGTAACATTGTATTACATCACACAGATCATTCAGTGCTGCAGGGATAGTGTAACATTGTATTACATCACACAGAGCATTAAGTGCTGCAGGGATAGTGTAACATTGTATTACATCACACAGAACATTCAGTGCTGCAGGGATAGTGTAACATTGTGTTATGTCACACAGAGCATTCAGTGCTGCAGGGATAGTGTAACATTGTGTTATGTCACACACAGCATTCAGTGCTGCAGGGATAGTGTAATATTGTATTACATCACACAGAGCATTCAGTGCTGTAGGGAGAGTGTAACACTGTATTACATCACACAGAGCATTCAGTGACATAGGGAGACAGTAACATTGTATTACATCACACAGAGCATTCAGTGCTGTAGGGAGAGTGTAACACTGTATTACATCACACAGAGCATTCAGTGCTGTAGGGAGAGTGTAACACTGTATTACATCACACAGAGCATTCAGTGACATAGGGAGACAGTAACATTGTATTACATCACACAGAGCATTCAGTGCTGTAGGGAGAGTGTAACACTGTATTACATCACACAGAGCATTCAGTGATATAGGGAGACAGTAACATTGTATTACATCACACAGAGCATTCAGTGCTGCAGGGAGAGTGTAACACTGTATTACATCACACAGAACATTCAGTGCTGCAGGGAGAGTGTTACATTGTATTACATCACACATAGCATTCAGTGCTGCAGGGAGACTGTAACATTGTATTACATCACACAGAGCATTCAGTGCTGCAGGGATAGTGTAATGTTGTATTACATCACACAGAGCATTCAGTGCTGCAGGGATAGTGTAACATTGTATTACATCACACATAGCATTAAGTGCTGCAGGGAGAGTGTAACATTGTATCACATCACACATAGCATTCAGTGCTGCAGGGAGAGTGTAACATTGTATCACATCACACATAGCATTCAGTGCTGCAGGGATAGTGTAACATTGTATTACATCACACAGAGCATTCAGTGCTGCAGGGAGAGTGTAACATTGTATCACATCACACATAGCATTCAGTGCTGCAGGGATAGTGTAACATTGTATTACATCACACAGAGCATTCAGTGCTGCAGGGATAATGTAACATTGTATTACATCACACAGAACATCCAGTGCTGCAGAGATAGTGTAACATTGTATCACATCACACAGACCATTTAGTACTGGATTATATTACAGCTGCTAATTTTATTTCTACTTTTATCTCCAGGTTTCCCCATAGACTTCAATAGGAAAATCTATGCTAAAACAAGTGTTAACATTTAGCACCTGCAAAAGAATCCAGCCCTCAGTGTTTAATGCGAGGGTTAATGTTAGGGAATCCCTGACTGATAGGGAGATGTCCAGTGTATTACTTCACAATGCACTGAGAGTTCACTGTAGCATTCACATGTTAAAAGCACATTTAACCTTTTGAATTTCAGTGCTGTAAGCAATACATTGCAAAGCAATGCACTGCGCCCCATCTGGCACTTCAAGGGTTAAATTAATGGGAATTATCATTTTTCCCCTGTGGTGCAGTTAGACTGTTCCAGAGTTGTTATTATATTTTATGTATCCGAACTGACTGCAGGGAATGTATCTATAGAGGAACTTGTTAGATGAATGAACAGCCCATTTAGTTTTGCTCAGATTGGCAAAGAACGTACATTTTCCTCAAGCATCCAAGGAGTTAAGTCTCTGTTTAAAGGTAAACAATACCATGAAAGATAATGACATTAATGATAGTTTTGTTTCATGGTTTCTGTTTTAATCCATGGCTTGTGTCCACAGGCAAATCATTTGATTTCCCGCATGTCACTCGTTTAATTACGAGAAGTTAAAGGGTCAAAAGCGTCAAGGATATTTGTGCTGAGATGCAAGCAGCTATCGTGTCCGTTCTGCAGTTTCCACCATTTTATAGGGGGAAAATTCTGTATAGATCTAGACACAGAATGTTTTTCTTCTTTTAATTTCTGATTTTCTATGTTATGAGTTTATAATAAGTCCATCACGTTCAACTGTTGTCGATCTCCTATTATCAAGTTAAAGAATTTGAAGAAGAATCACATCCTAATAATTACCCTCCACTTATTATGGCCAGAAAATTCTAAAGGACCCTGTGTGTTTAGGTATTGATGCCTTTATTCAATAGATAACATCTTCAATCAGGGCAGGATTTCATGTCCATAGAAGCTGCTGACGTTTTGTTTAAAAGTTATAACAGTTCAAACATGTTATATTCCCTGGAAACAGAGAACCTACTTCCTGAAAGTTCAGACAGACTGACAGGAAGTGACTCAGCTGTTACTTTCACATTCTATGGAGAAATGTTATCAGTGACTCATCTCTCCCACAGAATGCAGTAGAATACTTACTTGAAACCTGGCCACTAGAGGGAAATATTAATGTAAAAACCAACAGTTTAAGATGTAATAATTCTGGAAAGACTCATCTCCATGCAGTAGAAGTGACCTTCTTTTACGCAACAAGAAAAGTTCTACAAAATATGTAATTTCTTTAAAAAGTTTTAAGCTCCTTTAACCGACCTGCCTTCAGAAGTGATCACCTGCAGCGGGTACATGTGGACTTCAAAAACTGGGCTGTATCCATGTCCATTTTATAGAGGTCTGGCCCACCCTCTAGTATTATCTTCATGGATCCTGAATAATACATCTTTCTGATATGTTCTTGTAATGGATCCTACCCGTGTCTGGGCTACAGACTGGGTACCCAAACCATCCTACAAACTATGGACATTTTGCCCTATTGGGACTCTATTCTGAGACTGATTGTATGACTCTTTGAACCAGAATTGTACACTAAAATAGACACTGGGTGAATGGGCAGCTTGATACATAGAGCTGCCCTGGGTTACATTCATGGACGAGTGTATTAAGTTTGGCTTTATGTATTGTCAAATACTGTATGTATTGTAGAAGAGGGTAAATGAGTTTAATTGTACTTATCCAATTCGAAGGGCTGTGCAATCACCGACTACCAGTCGGAGGTTGCCGGCGCGGTGTGCGATCATTGCCGTTGGATCGACCGCCTGGTGGCAGGGGGCAAGAGGCGGAAGTTGGGTCACTTTAATCCCTGAACGAGGTATGCAAATATCTTCCATAGAATAACATGGGGAATGGTAGGCAGATCAGTGATTGGTTAAGGTTGGAGCAGGACATTCAAAGTAGTCAAACAAAGGCTCCATTGTCCCTAAGATTTGTATTGTAGCCACTCCAGCCCTTGACTATGTTGTACTGTATTGAGTCCCCCTGTGGTGTGTTAATGTAATCACGTCTGGGTCAATGTATTTGTTAAGACTATCTGTTGCTGGCCTTTATCTGATGTGTTGTGATTGAATTACGTTCCCCATTGTATCTGGTTTCCCTATATATGTCAATGTAGTTGACTTGTATAAATATGTGTGTTTTTTGTGAATAAACGTGAGTTACTTTTGGAGTGAACAAGCGTCCTGGAGTCTTATGTTCTCATGATATTAAAGCGGCCACTCTGACGCCCATCTGAGCTGAGTATCCTGCATTGTTCGACTGTCTGCTGCCAGCATCCTGCGACCCAACTTCGGATGCTGTCAGGCAGCAACGTGGACGCTTCCCTGCTTCTTCAAGTTCCTGCTTCCTTTGATTCGAGCTACGGAGTGCTTGAATTCGCTTGGCGACCGCTACCTTCGCTCCTGCTACATTTTCCCTGTTTACCATCCGACCGGGAGTCGAGGCCTCACTCTCGACTGCCAGAGTCCAGCCTGCGACACTTGACTGCTCGGGAGCCCTGTTGACTCCTACTCGATCCGCATCCTTCGACACCGGGGTTCGACGCCACTTTGAGTCGACCACCGGACCGTTTATGTGCTTGACTGGTGCATCTGACAGTGCCAGACCGGCGTCAAGAAGGAGATACCCGGGAACGACGGCGGAAGGTGACGCGGTCCCTTCCTAGCTTCCGTTATAGTACTGAATCTTTAAAGTGTTAGTAATGTCCCTGAAAAAATATTTATAATTTTGTAGTGCTTGAAAAATGCAACTATATGCAACAGATCCTATCTCTCAAACCGCTATGGTTTGAGAGAGATCCCTGCTAAAGTTTCCCTTCTTGGAGATCTGTGTCGGCCGACAAAAGAAGGCTCTTCAGCAAAGCCGCAATCACATTATTTAAAACAAATTACTTGCAAACCAGGCACACTTTGTAGACCTTTCCAAGGAAGTACTTCATTTTAAATAACGCGATTGCGGCTCTGCTGCAGAGTCGCCAGTTGGTCCCCGGACAGGATTCTCCTGCAATCATCAGAGCGCTGACGTCAAGCAAATGGTAGGGAGGGGGGAACTTTGAATATGAATATCTCTCAAACCATAGCGGTTTGAGAGATAGGAGGATTTTTTGCCTATAGATTAAGTTTTTTAAACACTACAAGATTATAAAGATTTTTTCAGTGACATTGCTAACACTTTAATTTTCATTTACTTAGTTAATTGGGAGTAGGTACAAACTAACTTGGGGAGGAAAAGCTAATTCAAATAATGCCAAGCACTATGGCCCTGTAGACTGTACTGAAGTGCAAATATATTACAGCAATTCCAGTATAAATAAAGGCAATTCAAGAAAAAAGTCACTTTCTGCACATATTGCCTCTTCTATGCTGGTGTCCAACTAATACACTCCAGGGGGATATGTACTAAGGTGTGATAAAGAAGAGATCACTTCTCCAGTGAGATAAACTCTCCAGTCCCTATGTTATTCTATGAGAGATCTTTAGTTATAGATTACAGGAGAGATGTACTAAGGTGTGATAAAGAGGAGATAACTTCTCTAGTGAGATAAACTCTCCAGTTCCTATGTTATTCTATGGGAGGGAGAGATTTAGTTATAGACTACAGGGGAGATGTACTAAGGTGTGATAAAGAGGAGATAACTTCTCCAGTGAGATAAACTCTCCAGTTCCTATGTTATTCTATGGGAGGGAGAGATTTAGTTATAGACTACAGGGGAGATGTACTAAGGTTTGATAAAGAGGAGATAACTTCTCCAGTGTGATAAACTCTCCAGTTCCTATGTTATTCTATGGGAGAGATTTAGTTATAGACTACAGGAGAGATGTACTAAGGTGTGATAAAGAGGAAAGAACTTCTCCAGTGTGATAAACTCTCCAGTTCCTATGTTATTCTATGGGAGAGATTTAGTTATAGACTACAGGAGAGATGTACTAAGGTGTGATAAAGAGGAGAGAACTTCTCCAGTGAGATAAACTCTCCAGTTCCTATGTTATTCTATGGGAGGGAGAGATTTAGTTATAGACTACAGGGGAGATGTACTAAGGTGTGATAAAGAGGAGATAACTTCTCCAGTGAGATAAACTCTCCAGTTCCTATGTTATTCTATGGGAGAGATTTAGTTAGAGACTACAGGAGAGATGTACTGAGGTTTGATAAAGAGGAGATAACTTCTCCAGTGTGATAAACTCTCCAGTTCCTATGTTATTCTATGGGAGAGATTTAGTTATAGACTACAGGAGAGATGTACTAAGGTGTGATAAAGAGGAAAGAACTTCTCCAGTGTGATAAACTCTCCAGTTCCTATGTTATTCTATGGGAGAGATTTAGTTATAGACTACAGGAGAGATGTACTAAGGTGTGATAAAGAGGAGAGAACTTCTCCAGTGAGATTAACTCTCCAGTTCCTATGTTATTCTATGGGAGAGATTTAGTTATAGACTACAGGAGAGATGTACTAAGGTGTGATAAAGAGGAGAGAACTTCTCCAGTGAGATTAACTCTCCAGTTCCTATGTTATTCTATGGGAGATATTTAGTTATAGACTACAGGAGAGATGTACTAAGGTGTGATAAAGAGGAGAGAACTTCTCCAGTGTGATAAAGTCTCCAGTTCCTATGTTATTCTATGGGAGATATTTAGTTATAGACTACATGGGAGATGTACTAAGGTGTGATAAATAGGAGATAACTTCTCCAGTGAGATAAACTCTCCAGTTCCTAAGTTATTCTATGGGAGAGATTTAGTTATAGACTACAGGGGAGATGTACTAAGGTGTGATAAAGAGTAGATAACTTCTCCAGTGAGATTAACTATCCAGTCCCTATGTTATTCTATGGGAGAGATTTAGTTATAGACTACAGGGGAGATGTACTAAGGTGTGATAAAGAGTAGATAACTTCTCCAGTGAGATTAACTATCCAGTCCCTATGTTATTCTATGGGAGAGATTTAGTTATAGACTACAGGGGGAGATGTACTAAGGTGTGATAAAGAGGAGATAACTTCTCCAGTGTGATAAACTCTCCAGTTCCTATGTTATTATATGGGAGAGATTTAGTTATAGACTACAGGGGAATGTACTAAGGTGTGATAAAGAGGAGATAACTTCTCCAGTGTGATAAACTCTCCAGTTCCTATGTTATTATATGGTAGAGCTTTAGTTATAGACTACAGGGGAGATGTACTAAGGTGTGATAAAGAGGAGATGACTTCTCCAGTGAGATAAACTCTCCAGTTCCTATGTTATTCTATGGGAGAGATTTAGTTATAGACTACAGGAGAGATGTACTAAGGTGTGATAAAGAGGAGATAACTTCTCCAGTGATATAAACTCTCCAGTTCCTATGTTATTCTATGGGAGATCTTTAGTTATAGACTACAGGGGAGATGTACTAAGGTGTGATAAAGAGGAGATAACGTCTCCAGTGTGATAAACTCTCCAGTTCCTATGTTATTCTATGGGAGAGATTTAGTTATAGACTACAGGAGAGATGTACTAAGGTGTGATAAAGACGAGAGAACTTCTCCAGTGAGATAAACTCTCCAGTTCCTATGTTATTCTATGGGAGAGCTTTAGTTATAGACTACAGGGGAGATGTACTAAGATGTGATAAAGAGGAGATAACTTCTCCAGTGTGATAAACTCTCCAGTTCCTATGTTATTCTATGGGAGATATTTAGTTATAGACTACAGGGGGAGATGTACTAAGGTGTGATAAAGAGGAGATTACTTCTCCAGTGTGATAAACTCTCCAGTTCCTATGTTATTCTATGGGAGAGATTTAGTTATAGACTACAGGGGAGATGTACTAAGGTGTGATAAAGAGGAGATAACTTCTCCAGTGAGATAATCTCTCCAGTTCCTATGTTATTCTATGGGAGAGATTTAGTTATAGACTACAGGGGAGATGTACTAAGCTGTGATAAAGAGGAGATAACTTCTCCAGTGAGATAAACTCCCCAGTTCCTATGTTATTCTATGGGAGAGATTTAGTTATAGACTACAGGGGAGATGTACTAAGATGTGATAAAGAGGAGATAACTTCTCCAGTGAGATAAACTCTCCAGTGCCTATGTTATTCTATGGGAGAGATTTAGTTATAGACTACAGGAGAGATGTATTAAGGTGTGATAAAGAGGAGATAACTTCTCCAGTGAGATGAACTCTCCAGTTCCTATGTTATTCTATGGGAGAGATTTAGTTATAGACTACAGGGGAGGTGTACTAAGATGTGATAAAGAGGAGATAACTCCTCCAGTGAGATAAACTCTCCAGTTCCTATGTTATTCTATAGGAGATCTTTAGTTGTAGACTACAGGGGAGATGTACTAAGGTGTGATAAAGAGGAGATAACCTCTCTAGTGAGATAAACTCCCCAGTCCCTATGTTATTCTATGGGAGAGATTTAGTTATAGACTACAGAGGAGATGTACTAAGGTGTGATAAAGAGGAGATCACTTCTCCAGTGAGATAAACTCTCCAGTTCCTATGTTATTCTATGGGAGAGATTTAGTTATAGACTACAGGGGAGATGTACTAAGGTGTGATAAAGAGGAGATCACTTCTCCAGTGAGATAAACTCTCTAGTTCCTATGTTATTCTATGGGAGATCTTTAGTTATAGACTACAGGGGAGATGTACTAAGGTGTGATAAAGAGGAGATAACTTCTCCAGTGTGATAAACTCTCCAGTTCCTATGTTATGCTATGGGAGAGATTTAGTTATAGACTACAGGGGAGATGTATTAAGATGTGATAAAGAGGAGATGACTTCTCCAGTGTGATAAACTCTCCAGTTCCTATGTTATTCTATGGGAGAGATTTAGTTATAGACTACAGGGGGAGATGTACTAAGGTGTGATAAAGAGGAGATAACTTCTCCTGTGAGATAAACTCTCCAGTTCCTATGTTATTCTATGGGAGAGATTTAGTTATAGACTACAGGGGGAGATGTACTAAGGTGTGATAAAGAGGAGATAACTTCTCCAGTGAGATAAACTCTCCAGTTCCTATGTTATTCTATGGGAGAGATTTAGTTATAGACAACATGAACTTTACAGAAAAACATGGAGCCCCTGGCTCAGTCATTATATTCCTTTTCCAGTGGCGTTCCAATAGGGGTCTCAGGGGTTGCAACTGAGACCTGGCCGACCACTGCCCAATCTGCATGGCGCCCACAACAAGCCTTAACCAGTGGGAAGATCAGACTGATCTCCCCACCGGCAAGCTGAGGACTGTGCCTCCCTCTCTGTCCCAGCACTCTAGCAATGCAGAATGCTGGGATATGACATCATCTCCCAGTGCTCTGCATTACTGGAGAGGGGATTGCGGGAGCTGCTGATAGAGGTCTGTGCAGAAGGCGGCACAGACCTCACCTGTCTGCCACATGCTGCTGGACCACAAGGGCTGAGGCCCCCACTCCTGAACCAGCTAAGGTAGGAGGTGGATAATGGGGGCCAGTGTAGAGATAGTCACTGGGGGCATTGTGGAGGTGCTCAATGGGGGCAATGTGGAGGTGGACAATGGGGGCATTGTGGAGGTGCTCAGTGGGGGCAATATGGAGGTAGACAGTGTGGAGGTAGTTGGTCAGTGGGGGGCATTGTGGAGGTGGACAATGGGGGCAATGTGGAGGTAGGTGGTCAGTGGGGGGCATTGTGGAGGTAGACAATGGAGGCAATATGGAGGTGGACAGTGTGGAGGTAGGTGGTCAGTGGGGGGCATTGTGGAGGTGAACAATGGGGGCAATGTGGAGGTAGGTGGTCAGTGGGGGGCATTGTGGAGGTAGACAATGGGAGCAATATGGAGATTGACAGTGTGGAGGTAGGTGGTCAGTGGGGGGCATTGTGGAGGTGAACAATGGGGGCAATGTGGAGGTAGGTGGTCAGTGGGGGGCATTGTGGAGGTAGACAATGGGAGCAATATGGAGATGGACAGTGTGGAGGTAGGTGGTCAGTGGGGGGCATTGTGGAGGTGAACAATGGGGGCAATGTGGAGGTAGGTGGTCAGTGGGGGGCATTGTGGAGGTAGACAATTGGAGCAATGAGGAGATGGACAGTGTGGATGTGAACAATGGGGCAATGTGGAGGTGGACAGTGTGGAGTTAGGTGGTCAGTGGGGGGCATTGTGGAGGTGGACAATGGGAGCAATGTGGAGGTGGACAGTGTGGAGTTAGGTGGTCAGTGGGGGGCATTGTGGAGGTGAACAATGGGGGCAATGTGGAGGTAGGTGGTCAGTGGGGGGCATTGTGGAGGTAGACAATTGGAGCAATGAGGAGATGGACAGTGTGGATGTGAACAATGGGGCAATGTGGAGGTGGACAGTGTGGAGTTAGGTGGTCAGTGGGGGGCATTGTGGAGGTGGACAATGGGAGCAATGTGGAGGTGGACAGTGTGGAGTTAGGTGGTCAGTGGGGGGCATTGTGGAGGTGAACAATGGGGGCAATGTGGAGGTAGGTGGTCAGTGGGGGGCATTGTGGAGGTAGACAATTGGAGCAATGAGGAGATGGACAGTGTGGATGTGAACAATGGGGCAATGTGGAGGTGGACAGTGTGGAGGTAGGTGGTCAGTGGGGGGCATTGTGGATGTGGGCAATGGGAGCAATGTGGAGATGGACAGTGTGGGGGTAGGTGGTCAGTGGGGGGCATTGTGGAGGTGGGCAATGGGAGCAATGTGGAGATGGACAGTGTGGGGGTAGGTGGTCAGTGGGGGGCATTGTGGAGGTGGGCAATGGGAGCAATGTGGAGGTGGACAGTGTGGAGGTAGGTGGTCAGTGGGGGGCATTGTGGAGGTGGGCAATGGGAGCAATGTGGAGGTGGACAGTGTGGAGGTAGGTGGTCAGTGGGGGGCATTGTGGAGGTGGGCAATGGGAGCAATGTGGAGGTGGACAGTGTGGAGGTAGGTGGTCAGTGGGGGGCATTGTGGATGTGGGCAATGGGAGCAATGTGGAGATGGATAGTGTGGAGGTAGGTGGTCAGTGGGGGGCATTGTGGAGGTGGACAATGGGAGCAATGTGGAGATGGACAGTGTGGAGGTGGGCAGTGCAGAAGTGAACAATGGGGGCAATGTGGTAGAGGGGCCCCATGGCAATTTTTGCACCAGGGCCCGGTGGTTTCTAGTTACGCCTCTGTCTTCCTGTATAACGTGAATACTGTCATTGTGTGGAAGGCCTTCAGTGTTTTCCTGGGTTGGGCCCCAAGAACCCCTCCCACTGGGACTGTTATGTTTGCTTTCAATATGTGGCACGTTATCACTTCGGGTACAGTACCGAGTACTGAGAATGCGTTACTTTGTTACTGTACCTTCTCTGCATGCAGAATGACAGGGCAGAGCGGAGCAGGGAGTCCAGATCAATGATGTTCCATCGAATCATAGAGTTTTTGAGCGCTGCGCCACAATGTTCCACTGAATCGTAAAGTTTTTTTGAGCGCTGCACCAGGCTCTCTGTCCCCTATCTGCACAAGTCAGTGGATTAGTTCATTTCAGTGGTAATGGCTGGAGCCTCAGACAGCCCTGTGTCGCTCCCTGACTGTGAGTAAGGCAGAAGCTGGGACTCCCCATGGATGCTCCCCTCCACACTGTCATTCTGCAGAGAAAGGAAGAGTGAGCCTGGCAGTGCTCAAAAACTGTATGATTCAGTGGAATATCAATGTCGCCCTCTATTGGGGACCTGTAAAAGTGCAACATCAGTATATAGCTCTTTTGATATTCTGATCTCGCCCTTTTCATCCATGTGACATTTCTAATGCACTGTTTGGCTGGTCGCCAACTAGAGGGGTTTAACCCTCTATAACTCCCCCCTACTTCTCCATATAACTCCTCCCTATAACTCCTCCTATTGCTCCATATAACTCCTCCCTATAACTCCTCCTATTGCTCCATATAAATCTTCTCTATAACTCCTCCTATTAATCCATATAACTCCTACCTATAACTACTAAATGTCTATTTAACCCCTCTATATAGCTCCTCATACTGCCCCTATACCTCCTCATATTACTGCATATAACCCCTCCCAATAACTCCTTCTATTGCTCAATATAACTCCTCCTGCTAATCTCTAGAACTCCTCCCTGTAACTCCTCCTATTGCTCCATATAACCCCTCCCTATAGCTCCTTCTATTGTGCTATATAACCACTCCCAATAACTCTTCCTATTGCTCAATATATCTCCTCATTATAACTCCTCCTATTAATCTCTATAACTCCTCCATGTAACTCCTCCTATTGGTCCATAAACCCCTCCCTATAGCTCCTTCTATTGTTCTATATAACCCCTCCCCATAACTCCTCCTATTGTTCCATATAACTCCTCCTACTTCTCCCTATAACTCCTCCTATTTCTGCATATATCTCCTCCCTATAACTCCTCCTTCTTCTCCATATCAGCCCTCCTTATAACTCCTCCCATTTCCCCATATAACCCCTCCTTATAAACTCTGCCTGTTGCCCCCCTTTACTTCTTACACTCAGACTCATATAAAGCCACAGAGACTTCTCTCTTTTGTATATAATATATTTATTTCATGTAACTGTTATCTTAGAAATACCTATAAAACAAAGTGTATAAAAGTCGCGATTTGCGCATGTGTAAAGAATAGGTTCAGTGGACTGTAGACGTGAGACAGGCCGAGATACGAGGCCATACACACAAAGTAAGTGACGAGGAATTCTGGGGAAAACCAACTGAATCATGGGAGACATATAGATTCCCTAAATTCCCATTGATTTAAACAGAGCTTCTTACCCACTGAATCCTAGAGAGGTCGCCAACACATTACTTCTCAACACTTTGAATATCTCTCTAGTATTCAAGGGGTTAAAAACCCATCTGAAATTAATGAAAATGTTTCTCCCCTGTAGTGCAACTGGTTTGGCCCAGAATTTAATATGGTCCAAACTGGGGCTGATGTACTAAGAAAATTGGTGTAATTCTGGAGTAAATGTTTACAAAAATCCCATTGATTTAAAAGGAAATTTTAAAGGGTAACTATCACCCCAAATAAAGCCCCCCCCCAATAATTAGCCATCTAGCGAATAGCTTACCAATAGTCATATTATCCAGCCTAATTACAGTGTTAATCAGAAATTCTACTTCCGCTAGACTGACGGCCAGGCAACAGTGGAGACATCTTTGAATTTACTGTGTTTACTTCCTGATAGTTCTGACAGGAAGTGAATTTACAGTGCTTACTTCCTGATAGTTCTGACAGGAAGTGAATTTACTGTGTTTACTTCCTGATAGTTCTAACTGACAGGAAGTGACTCGGCAGTTTCTATCACATTCTATGGAGAACTATATGTCACTGACTTTCCTTTCCATTAGAATCTAACAGAAAAACGAATTAGAATTTGACCGCTAATGTAAAAAAAAACACATGGGTTTAAACTGTAATAACTCTGGAAATATACATCTCTTGGTGATGGGAGTACCCTTATTTTACTCAGTAGGAAAATCCCTGCAATATATATTTTTTCATAAAATAAGTTTACTGCTTCTTTCAGGTACCAGAAGGGACTGACGACACAGGCGCGTGGATGCATCTAAAGCGCTGTTGTCTGGCCATCAGTCTCAGCAGCAGTAGGATTCCTGACTAACGTGTTAATTAGGCTGGATAATAGTTCTATTGGTAAGCTAATTGCTAGATGGCTAATTATTGGGGAGGGGGGCTTTATTTGGGGTGATAGTTCTCCTTTAACCCACTGAATGCCAGAGAGGTCTCCGATGCATTTGTGTTGGAGACCTCTCTGGCATTCAAGGGGTTAAAATCCCAATTTAAATATGCTCCCAATGGTTTATTCCATAATTGTACCACTTTCCTTCTTACGTCAGCCTCAGTGTGATCACCCAGAGACCAGTATATGGAAGGTGACCAGATCACCAGTTTAATACTGGATTCTTATACAGGTTTGTGCCGATTCCTGGCGAGCCCTGATGAACGACATTCTTATAAGCTTCCAGCATTAAAATTGAGATCTTGTCCCTTTAAGACTATGGGGCTTGATCAGACCCCAATATGCAATACATTGTTCATATTAGCAGCTGACATTACTGGAGAAAATAACCCTTTCGATACAGGACCCTCAAGTGGTGAAAAGGTTAAGAAATGGCAAACCTGAGGGGAGTTAAAATAGAGGTGAAGGCATATGGTTTATATGTATAAAAATAGAAAATAAAGGTAAATGCCCATCATGGTATAGTGGGGAGGGACGTATACAGTGGAATAGAGGCTGCCTAGATAGCTTCTTTCTGCTCAGGGTGACACAGAACATAGACTAGCACAACTGTAGGCAACGTCTGTCTTAAGATATAGTAATACTTTGTTAAAAGTAACTTTAATTATGTAGATATTAAAAAAAACAAATTAATTGCACCCAGTCCTAGCTCTCAAACCACTATGGTCTGAGATATATAAGCTTTCAAAGTCCCCCATTCCCTCCCCATGTGCTGACATCAGCTTTCTGTGTTAGAAAAGGAGATCCCGGTCCGCGGACCGTCTTGTGTCTCTTCAGCAGAGCCGTAATTATGCTAGTTAGATAGAAATACTTAATTTGAAAGGTCTACAAAGTGTGCCTGGTTTGCAAGCACATGTTGTAGACCGTTCAAATGAAGTCATTCTATCTATCTAGCGTGATTATGGCTCTGCTGAAGAGCCGCAAGATGGTCTGCGGACCGCAATCTCCTTCTCTAACACAGAAAGCTGACGTCAGCGCATGGGGACGGAAGGGAAAATTTAAAAGCTTATATCTCTCAGACCATAGCGGTTTGAGAGATAGGACTGGGTGCAATAAATTTGTTTTTTAAATATCTACATAATTAAAGTTACTTTTAACAAAGTATTACTATCACTTTAAAGTGGACCTCGAATATTGCAAACCTTCATTGTAAACCACCTATGTTTTATGTTGGACAGATGTAGATATTGATGCTTTTATTTCTGAAAAAGTAAAAGTCTCTAAGTGCAGCAAGAGAGCTTAATTAGCATATGGAAATGCACATAAAGCTTCATTAGCATGTATTAGAATACAGCTCCACACTCAGAGAACTCAACGTACAGAAATATAAGTATCAATACCTCTTAAAGAGCAGTAAACTTTTTTTATGAAAACACATATTTTACAGAGCATTTCCTGCTGAATAAAAAAAGGTCACTCCCACTGCTGTCAGATGTTTTATTCAAAAATTATAGCAGTTTAAATAATCATGAAGTGATTTTACTGTGTTTACTTCCTGATAGTTCTACCTGACAGGAAGTGAATTTACTGCGTTTACTTCCTGATAGTTCTAACTGACAGGAAGTGAATTTACTGTGTTTACTTCCTGATAGTTCTAACTGTCAGGAAGTGACTCAGCAGTTTCTATCACATTCTATGGAGAACTATATGTCACTGACTTTCCTTTCCATTAGAATCTAACAGAAAAACTAATTAGAATTTGACCACTAGAGGGCACTGCTAATGTAAAAAAAACATGGGTTTAAATTGTAATAACTCTGGAAATATAAATATCTCAGCAGTGGGAGTACCCTTATTTAACTCAGTAGGAAAATCCCTACAATATATATTTTTTCATAAAAAAAGTTTACTGCTCCTTTAAACACTGCATCTGCTGGTCTTTAGGCTATCATAACACATAGGCAGTTTTTAGTAAAGTTTTCAAATATAGAAAGTTGAATTCAAGGTGACAGTTTCACTTTAAAAGAGACACTATTAGTGCATGTTTTCAGGCTCTCTCTGCTTGATTAGAGGTGGATCAATTCAAGTGGGGGAGGCTGATGTACTATATGAGAGAAATAAGAAGCAATATTGATTTAAAGGGACTTGCTCTAGAGTTACGCTGGTTCCACATCAGCCTCAGTGTCTGATCCACCTGGACTCACATAGCGATATCATGTAAAGATGAGCTGTTAGCGCCACTGGACAGGAGTTGCCTATTGCCGTGTTAGTAGTTGTGCAATGTCAGTGCGTTGAATGTACCAGTGTTTGTCAGCCCCTATGCCTTCCTCTCCACCACTGTTCTTTCCGTTTCTAGCTCATATAATTATGCGGTGCTCTGCTGGTTTCACATAGCAGTGTGATACTCTAATGATCGTATATTATGCTGTTATCTGCTGCTGATCTTATATAACGCTGTCATGCTTTCATGATCTTGTATAATTGTGCTGCTCTTATGTTCTTATATGATGCTTAACTGGTCATATGTAATGGTCAGATGCTCTGCTGTTGTCATGTAAGCATGCAGAACCCTGCTATTCTCATTTAATGGTTTAATGCTCAGAAGGTTTGTTATATATAGCAGTATTAACAAACTGTGTAATGCCTATATGCTGTGCATTGTGGTATAAAGCGATAGTATCAAATTGTGTAATGTGTGTAAAGTGTGCATTTTGTTATAAAGCAGAATTAACCAAAGGCATTAAGTGCTCATATGTTTTCAAGAGTGATTTTCTAAAAAAAAATAGAAAGGTACCAGGTCATCTCATTCTGTGATGGTGTGTTGTTCTGCTGGTGGGTATGTAATGGTGCATTCGTCTGGTGCTGGCATGCAATGGTGTGCTGCTCTGCTAGTGCGATCTATTAGTGTATTACTCAGCTGGTGTCATGTAATGATGCATTGCTATGCTGGTGGCGTGTAATAGTGTATTCTCTGCTGGTGTCATGTAATGGAGTATTGCTCTGATGATAGCATGTAATGGTGTATTGCTCTGCTGATGTATGTAATAGTGTATTGCCCTGCTGATGGCATGTAATAATGTATTACTCTGCTGGTGGAATATAATGGTGTATTGCACTGCTGGTGTCATGTAACTGTGTATCACTCTGCTGGTGGGATGTTATGATGTATTGCTTTGCTGGTGTTATGTAATAGTGTATTGCCCTATTGGTGGCATGTAATGGTGTGCTGTAATGTTGCATTGTCCTTCTGGTGGCATTTAATGCAATATTGGTATGTTACTCTGCTAGTAGCATCTAATAGTGGATTGCTTTGCTGGTGTCACGTAATTGTGCATTTCCCTGCTGGTGGGATGTAACAGTGTATTGTTCTGCTTTATGTAATTCCCGTTTAAAAAAAAAAATTGCCATCGACATGATATGACCTGGCTGACAATAGCCCTGTATTTGTCTTTTGTTCTGCGCTCCTTGCAGATCAGAGAGAGTTTCTATTTTCAAATGAGAGATGCTGGACCAGAAATTCAGCAAGCAATATCCTCAGGGGAAGCTGTGATGAAGGGTGCTTTGCGTGTTACAAAGGTTGTTGAATTCATGGTGATGTCTGATAGAAAACAGCAATTGGCCACATGGGATACTTTAAAATATCCATGATCCCCCCCCCATACTTTTTATAAAGCAAGATCTATGTCTACAGCATACACTTAACTTTTCTCATTCATCCCAAAACTGCATAACAACGTGGTCAAACTAATGAGTTAACCAGAGAGGTATCCCACACATTGGGGCTTATGCACTAAACTGTAATAAACAGGTGATAAAGTGGAGATGACTTCTCCAGTGATATCACTTCTCCAGTTCCTTTGTTATTCTATAGAGACTATTCACTAAGATCACCAAAGTGGAAGAAATCTTAGTGCCAAGATTCCATCTCCGCTTTAACACCTCTTTATCATGCCTTTGTGCATCTCCCCCTTTGTGTTGCAATGTGTTGGATACCTCTCTGGCACATTTTAGGGCAGGGTTAGTCAATATTTGGACCTGCATCTGTTAGGGACTACAACTCAAAAAGCTAGTTGGGAATGCTGGGAGTTTTAGTCCCCAACAGTTGGAAGTCATATTGACTACCTCTGTTCAATGGCATAGTAAGAAGATCACCGTGTAATGAGGACAGGGAACACTCAAAGTCTCTTGGTGGCTTTCATTATGTTGCTCTAAAATGATCCTTCTGTCCTTCAGATCATGATGCCTAATCTTTTACGGACATGAGTGTCTGGATTCCCACTGTAATTTAGGGCTTGAGGCCTTGTGACGAACCCCCAACCCATCAGTGGAGTACCTTTCACTTTGATAACACGAAAGCAACAGTTTGTGATATATCTATTAGCTTAAGAGGGTCCCCTGCAGGCGAAAGGCTATATAGAGATAGATAAGTGTTGTTTAGGAATACCAGACACTCGTAGGCTGCCCACAGGCCTTTTCACCCTTGCAAATATATACAGAAAAATAAATATCTTCCTCGCTCCTGTTGTTCCTCGCAGGCCCCTGGTCCTCATGATGACTCATACACAAAGCACTTGCGGGGAAGTCTTTGGGTCTCTGAAGAACGGGTCATGCCAGCTTGTTACTGGGTAGGAATGCAGTAGTTATGTTGGCGAGATAAGACAAATCCACGGGGGCAGACGCACTCGTAGGATCCATCTGTGTTACGGCATTGCCCGTTCAGACACAGGAGAGTGAGATCCGCTGCTTCATCACATTCGTTGATGTCTAAAAAAACCCAAAAATGTATTTTCATTAATTCTTTACGAAGCATCAGGATGTTTATAACCGTATACAGTATCCTTTTGAACCGTCGCCCACTACTGCGCGACAAAGAAAATGGCACATTAAACATGTTGCCACAATGAAAAGGGCGATATCAGAAACTCACCCGCATCAAAAGGGTAAGATTCTGATATTGTGGGCTTAAAGCGTTGCACATTGTAATAGTTAACGTTTCAAATTATAACCTTCAGGTTGCACATGTTAATAGACCTCAGAGAGATTATGTACAACAATGATTTTAATGGATGTAGGAATCACACATCGAATCTCTGCTAGTGCTTCCATCCATGTATGTTAACCCTTTGAGCACAATAGAGGTTCTGTAGCAAGTATACCCCTCTCACGCTCAAAGGGTTAGCAAACATGGATGTAAGCACTAGCAGCGGTTGGATGTGTGATTCCTACATTCATTAAAATCATTGTTGTACTGAATCTATATGAGGTCCATCAACATGTGCAGTGTGCAGGTTATAATTTGAAACATTAACTATTACAATGTGCAATGCTTTAACTGGATAGTAGTGTTTCGTAATAAAAGCAGCTCTAATTAATCATCATAGTATTTGGACTTTGGAGAGTGTTATTTCAATTCTGTCAGAGTTGTAGTTCAAGAGTAATTGAATGATAAAGTATCCCCCTCCCGCCCCTTTTACTGATGTAACACTGCTCAGTCAGATCAGAACGGAGGTGCCCAGGTAGATTGCAGAGAGGGACAATCTTCAATTAAGATAAGGGAAAACCTGAAAAACTTGTCAAGGGGGGCAGGGCTTTCATTGTTCTCATAGGAAGAAGATTGTCCCCTTCTGTTATCTGTCTGGTCTATGGGCTGCATTCCACATCTGAGATGAAATGGCTTACACTAGGTAAAAGGGGCGGGAGGGGAAACTTTGCTTGTGAATATCTCTCAAACCATAAAGGTTTGAGAGATAAGACTTATATTGTTCTTCATGTTTTTTTTAACGCCTACAAAATAAAATAACGATAAAACGAATTATTACTATCCGTTTAAGCTCGCAATATCAGAATCTCGCCCTTTTGATGCGGGCAAAATTCTGCTATCGCCCTTTATATTGCAACAACATGTTTAATGCGCCGTTTTCTTTGTCGCCCAATAGTGGCCAACATTTTCAGTAGCCCATATTTATTGTCACACAAAAAACAAACATGCAATTTGTAAAAAAGAAAAAAATGTATAATTTGTATCTGTTTTAGCTGAATTACCATTATACTAAATAACGTTTAGTGAATGAGAACAATTAGAACAAAGTAGCAAATCTGAGTAATTTTTCTTTAATTTCTGTTTTTTTAGCATTTACATCAAACCCATACTGCGTTGCTATTTTTGGAGTCAGGAAGGAAATATTTAATTTTGTTTTCTCCGCTTGGGGCTTCAGTGGTTTTTTTTTGGTTTTTTTTGCCTTCCTCCGGATCAGTGGTTCTCAATCAGGCTGCAGTGGTACTTTGGTGTGCCACGGACATCCAGTTACGGTTCCCCTGCTTTTTTTTTTAAGGAAGACTTTGACAAAAACTGAAATGACGAGTAGCAAAATAATATTTGTGGAAATTGTCACTCTTGGTATGTTCGTATCATTGTGAGATCTAAAAATAACTATCCTATATAATAATTCGCTAAGTTGTGTGTAACGTCCGACATGCGCAGTAGACACTGCTGCGCGTGCGGCAGTCATGCGCAGTACAGACTGCCCGTGCCGTGGCTGATACAGAGCTGGGCGTCCAGCTCTGTATCAGCAGTGGCGCGGGCAGTCTCTGCTGCGCGTGACTGCCCCGCGACCGGCTGCCAGAGGCACTGTGGCCCGTGTAACGGGCTGTTCAACTAGTATATTTATAAACTAGTTGAAGAGTCCGTTACACAGGCCACAGTGCCACTACCAGCCGGTCGCGGTGCAGTCATCAGTAGTAGAGACTGTCCGCACTGCAGTCCCGCTCTGTATCAGCCTCGTCACGGGCAGTGTCTACTGTGCATGACTGCGTCGTTACACACGTTTTAGCGAATTATTATATAATATTTGTCCCCTTCATTTTACATCCTGTACAAATGACCTACAAAATGTTAGAGGTGCCCCAAAAATTCCAAACTCTGTGCTAGGGGTGCATTCACCAAAGAGAGACTGAGAACAACTGTTGGATGAATAAAATAAAGATGACACAGCAAAGGCCTTTAATTTGATGTCTGCATGTTTTTTCATCCTCATCAGTTATGTCAGTGGCATTCAAGGGTTAAAATCCCAATTTAACGCGATGAGAATTTGGTGAATTTGTATGTGTTCTCTATGGTGCAGCTGGCTTCTTCCATAATTACTCCAGGGAGGAGATGCAGTAAGGGGCGATGATATGGCGATGTGTGGCGAGCACATAGCCATATGCACTAAGAATTAAAGGAGCAGTAAACTTTTTTTATGAAAAAATATATATTGTAGGGATTTTCCTATTGGGTAAAATAAGGATACTCCCACTGCAGAGAGATTTATATTTCCAGAGTTATTACAGTTTAAACCCATGTTTTTTTACATTAGCAGTGCCCTCTAGTGGTCAAATTCTAATTAGATTTCCTGTTAGATTCTATGGAGAGGAAAGTCAGAAAAGTCAGTGATATACAGTTCTCCATAGAATGTGATAGAAACTGCTGAGTCACTTCCTGTCAGTTAGAACTATCAGGAAGTAAACACAGTAAATTAATTTCCTGTCAGTTAGAACTATCAGGAAGTAAACACAGTAAATTCACTTCCTGTCAGTTAGAACTATCAGGAAGTAAACACAGTAAATTCACTTACTGATTATTTGAACTGCTATAAATTTTGAATAAAACATCTGACAGCGGTGGGAGTGACCTTGTTTTATTCAGCATGAAATGCTCTGTAAAATATGTGTTTTCATAAGAAAAAGTTTACTGCTCCTTTAAGTATGCAAGGAGAGGGGAGAATATCCTAATTAGCATGCAGGGTTGTCAAACCGCTGGCGATTTGTAAGGTATGCCCTCTCTTAACCCTTTGAGTGCCAGAGGGGTACGCAACGCATTGCAAAGCAATGCGTTGCGTACCCCTCTGGCACTCAAAAAGGTTAAACATCGCCAGCAGACAGACAACCCTGCAGTCTCAGCGCACCCTCTCTGCTTCCCAACTCGATCAGTAAGGGAGCAGAAAGGATTCACTTCAACTGCAGATCCACAAACAGCATCGCTAGATGTATAAGGTACCTCTCCGTCATATGTATGTTCAAAAACACCAATATGAAAAATAAATAAATAAAAAAAATGCAGATTAACCCTTTGACTGCCAGTGGCGTATACAACTCATTGCAAAACAATGCCTTTTGCACGTCACTGGCATTCAAAGGGTGAATCTCTATTTTTGATCTTATTTTCTTATTGATGTTCTGGATTTGATTTAGGTATTTGTTCTTTTATGTGGTAAATCATATAAATATATATTAATTCTTAGAGAGGAGCGCTCTTCTCTTTTATTATATAACATACTAGTTGAACAGCCCGTTACACGGGCCACAGTGCCACTGTCACCCGGTTGCGGGGCAGTCACGCGCAGTGGAAACTGCCTGTGCCGCGGCTGATACAGAGCTGGACGCTCCTTTGGAGCGCCCAGCTCTGTATCAGCTGCGGCGCGGGCAGTCTCTACTGCGCATGACTGCAGCACGCACAGCAGTGTCTACTGCGCATGTCGTGCGTTACATACGAATTAGCGAATTATTATATAGGATGTGAAAGGGATAGTAATGTTTAAGAATAGAAGCCGCTCCAATTAATCTTCATAGTATTTGGGCCATGGAGAGTGTTATTTCAATACTGTCAGAGTTGTAGTACAAGAGTAATTGAATGATAAAGTATCCCCCTCCCGCCCCTTTTACTGATGTAACACTGCTCACCTCAGAGCAGCAAGACTGTCCGGATGGATCTCAGAGAGGGACAATCTTCAGTGATCACAAGGGAGAACCTGAAAACCTGTCAAGGGAGGCAGGGTTTTCCTTATGATCACAGTAAGAAGATTGTCCCTTGCTGTGATCTGTCCAGTCAAGAGACCAGATTCCACATCTGAGGTGAGCAGTGTTACACTAGGTAAAAGGGGAGGGAGGGGGGCATTTTATCATTTAATTACTCTTGTACTACAACTCTGACAGTATTGAAATGACACTCTCCATGGTCCAAATACTATGAAGGTTAATTGGAGCTGCTTTTTTTGTGAAACATTACTATCCCTTGAAGTACCTTTTTCTTGGTTCAGAATCGAACATAGTCAACCTTTAGGTAAGCGATGTTGGGAATGTGAACTCCGACAGTAGAGGAAGCTATCGGGGTTTAGTGCATGTGGCAAACAGCCACATTAACATATAAACACACACAAACATGCATATAATTATGGTTCATTAAACTGCATTTCCATAAGGAAATGAGCCATTGTGGATGTGTTAGGTGCAAAACTGTAAACATGTCAAAGGTATGGTGGATTCATGGCATTGATGTTGGATTGGCAGCGATATGATGGTGAAGATGTGTTAGTGCATATTGGCGATGTGTCTTTAGGGTGACCACATTTCCGTTCTGCCATTCCGGGACATGTGGTCATCCTAGTGGGAACTCTTACTCTGTGTCAGCCTCAGAAAGAAGGTCAGCGCTGGCGGGACGCGGGACACATACCCCCAATAAGGGACAGTCCTGGGCATTCCGGAAAGTGTGGTCACCCTATATGTCTTTAACACAGATCCAACACAACATCGCCATCCTGAGCCCTTATCGACCTTTAGTTCATATCTGAATAGGTTTCTTAGTGCATCAAAATCAATGCAAAGTAAATGGTTTATTACTAACAAGCAAAAATTGCTTTTAACTGTTTCTTATTAATTAACTCTTTGAGCACAAGAAGGGTGCATCTGACACTCAAAGGATTAAAATACATTCTTTTTTTTTTTTCAGGAGACAGGTCTACTAAAACAATTAGGAATAACCAATGACCCTTCTTGTCCGCTTACCTATACATGCCATTAGTGTTATATCCAGCCGGTATCCATCGTAGCAGTCACACGTGTAGCCTTCGGGGACTCGGATGCAACGTCCATTCTCGCAGCCATTAAGGATCCCACACTCCTCGGCCTGCAGCCCCTCAAACTGCTCATAACGGTCTGTGTAGGACACATTATTACTCATTAAATGAACCAGGTTATATCAGGAACCCCTTTTATCCACCAGGGGGCACCAGAGGCTGGAGCTCCTCTGCTGTATATAATAGACAGGAGGGAGACCAATACCTACAGTGTTTTTTCTTTAACAGGGATAGAGGTACATTGGGGGAGATTCACTAAGGTGTGATAAAGAGGTGATAAAGTGGAGATGACTTCTCCAGTTCCTATGTTATCCTATAGAGTCCATTCACTAAGATCTCTGAAGCTGAAGAAATCTTAGTGCATAGACAATAACACAATAACATGTAATTTGGAGAAGTAATAAACTGGAGAAGACATCTCCGCGTTATCTCCTCTTTATCACATTTTAGTGCATAATCCCCATTGTGTACAGAATTAAATGACAATAAATACAAACCTAAACCCCAAACCTGGGAACTGTCCAGATTTACCCCCAGACTCTGCTTTTCAGAGTACATTACCGGGTCCCCGGGACAGAGGCTGATTCTCTGGATTTGGGAAGTTTCCTTTAAAAGTATGTCTACTTCTCCTCCTTCCCACCCTGTTCCTCCCACTTCCCCTCCTTCCCCACCCTTTTCCACCCACTTCTCCTCCTTCCCCACCCAGTTCCTCCCACTTCTCCTCTTCCCCACCAAGTTCCCCCCACTTCTCCTCCTTCCCCACCTAGTTCCTCCCACTTCTCCTCCTTCCCACCCTGTTCCTCCCCCTTCTCCTCCTTCCCACCCTGTTCCTCCCACTTCTCCTTTTTACCCCCCAGTTCCACCCACTTCTCCTCCTTCCCCACCCAGTTCCCCCCACTTCTCCTCCTTCCCCACCCAGTTCCCCCCACTTCTCCTCCTTCCCCACCCTGTTCCTCCCACTTCTCCTCCTTCCCCACCCTGTTCCTCCCACTTCTCCTTCTTACCCCCCAGTTCCACCCACTTCTCCTCCTTCCCACCCTGTTCCTCCCACTTCTCCTCCTTACCACCCAGTTCCTCCCACTTCTCCTCCTTCCCACCGAGTTCCTCCCACTTCTCCTTCTTCCCCACCCAGTTCCACCCACTTCTTCTTCCCCACCCAGTTCCCCCACTTCTCCTCCTTCCCCACCCTGTTCCTTCCACTTCTCCTTCCCACCCTGTTCCTCCCACTTCTCCTCCTTCCCCCCAGTCCCTCCCACTTCTCCTCCTTCCCCACCTAGTTCCACCCACTTCTCCTTCTTCCCCACCCAGTTCCCCCACTTCTCCTCCTTCCCACCCTGTTCCTTCCACTTCTCCTTCCCACCCTGTTCCTCCCACTTCTCCTCCTTCCCCCAGTCCCTCCCACTTCTCCTCCTTCCCCACCTAGTTCCCCCCACTTCTCCTCCTTCCCCAGCCAGTTCCCCCCACTTCTCCTCCTTCTCCACCCTGTTCCTCCCACTTCTCCTCCTTCCCGCAGTCCTCCCACTTCTCCTCTTTCCCAACCTAGTTCCCCCCACTTCTCCTCCTTCCCCACCCTGTTCCTCTCACTTCTCCTCCTTCCCACCCTGTTCCTCCCACTTCTCCTTCTTCCCCACCCAGTTCCACCCACTTCTCCTCCTTCCCACCCAGTTCCTCTCACTTCTCCTCCTTCCCCACCCAGTTCCACCCACTTCTCCTTCTTCCCCACCCAGTTCCTCCCACTTCTCCTCCTTCCCACCCAGTTCCTCTCACTTCTCCTCCTTCCCACCCAGTTCCTCTCACTTCTCCTCCTTCCCCACCCAGTTCCTCCCACTTCTCCTCCTTCCCACCCTGTTCCTCCCACTTCTCCTCCTTCCCACCCTGTTCCTCCCACTTCTCCTCCTTCTCCACCCAGTTCCTCCCACTTCTCCTCCTTCCCACCCAGTTCCTCCCATTTCTCCTCCTTCCCACCCAGTTCCACCCACTTCTCCTCCTTCCCACCCTGTTCCTCCCATTTCTCCTCCTTCCCCACCTAGTTCCTCCCACTTCTCCTCCTTCCCACCCTGTTCCTCCCACTTCTCCTCCTTCCCCACCCAGTTCCCCCCACTTCTCCTCCTTCCCCCCAGTTCCTCCCACTTCTCCTTCTTACCCCCCAGTTCCTCCCATTTCTCCTCCTTCCCACCCAGTTCCACCCACTTCTCCTCCTTCCCACCCTGTTCCTCCCATTTCTCCTCCTTACCACCCAGTTCCTCCCACTTATCCTCCTTCCCCACCCAGTTCCTCCCACTTCTCCTTCTTCCCCACCCAGTTCCACCCACTTCTCCTCCTTCCCACCCTGTTCCTCCCACTTCTCCTCCTTCCCACCCAGTTCCTCCTACTTCTCCTCCTTCCCACCCTGTTCCTCCCACTTCTCCTCCTTCCCACCCAGTTCCTCCCAATTATCCTCCTTCCCCACCCAGTTCCTCCCACTTCTCCTCCTTCCCACCCAGTTCCTCCCACTTCTCCTTCTTCCCCCTAGTTCATCCCACTTCTTCTCCTTCTGAGCCATTGTAATGCCTGAGACAACAAATGCTTATATGCACATTGTACCACTATCACCGCTTTCACTGTGAGCTGCTTAGAAACAACATCCCAGAGAGTTCACTGTCAAGGACATAAACGTTTATAAAAATGATAAAAACTCAAAAATAACAAGACAGACCATTTGACTTTACTTATTGTGTACGATCAGAATACGTGAAGTCAAAAAGTGGGGCGGAAAAGAGGTAGGAGATGATGGTTTTAAATTTTAGAAACAGTTAACCATTTGACTGCCCTGCTTCTTGGAAGAGGAACTTTAACCTTACGGTCCCTGTGCCCCCCACTGAAGGCAAAAGAAAGTGGTTTTAAAGCAGAATTTTCATCCGCTGTAAAGCTGCTCTGCTATAATTAAACAGGTAGCGACTAGCATCTCAATATGGTCTTTGTCTTACATTGTTTGAGCCAGTTCAGTTGAGAACGCGGTCTGTGTACCATTAAACGTCATTTTAGTCTGTAAATTGGCTTAATTATTGTTTTTAATTTTTATGTATATTTCATGCACTATTAAATTTTATGAAGACTGAAGTTTGTAACATAGTAACATAGTAAATTAGGTTGAAAAAAGACACAAGTCCATCAAGTTCAACCTTCCCCTCATACCCCAGTAACTGAGAATTTTATAACTTTCCTGCTACCAAATAAGTTAGTCTTTATCAGACCTTCCTGATCTGCCTACTGATAAACAGTATAATGCTGTATGCTCCCTTTTGAAAGAAATGTATCTAATCTTATCTTAAATGTATCCATTGTATCTGCCGTAACTACCTCCCTGGGCAATGAATTCCACAATTTGACAGACCTTACCGTAAAAAAACCCCTTCCTCTGCTGAAGTCTAAACCTCCTTTCCTCTAATCTCAAGGGGTGTCCCCTGGTCACCTGATCAGGCCTTGGAATAAATAGCTCACTGCAGAGATCCTTGTATTGACCTCTCATATACTTGTACAATGTGATGTCTCCTCTTAGTCGTCTTTTCTCTAGAGTAAATAAACCAAGTTTGTCTAGTCGTTCCTCATATGTCAAATCCTCCATTCCCTTAATTAATTTTGTTGCTCTTCGCTGTACCCTCTCTAGTTCTAGTATATCCTTTTTCAGAACCAGTGCCCAAAACTGCACTGCATACTCAAGGTGAGGTCTTACCAATGATTTGTACAATGGCAAAATGATGTTATCCACTCTTGCTTCGATACCTCTTTTTATGCAAGACAGGACTTTGTTTGCCTTTGCTACTGCTGTTTGGAGCAGCCTATTATTGATATTATCATTTGTTAAATCTTCTGTGGAAAATTCCTGTGAGAGTCCCTGAGCTGGGACAGGCTGAATTTCCCAGTATGCATTCTTGCTGGTTTTGACTAAGCCATTAACCAGCCGCTACAAAGTGTGAGTACCATTCTTCATACTATCAATTATATCGGAGCCTAAAAGTTTAATAGGCACTATTGGGGCGCCCTTTGTTGTGTTTTTTCTGTTTTCTGAATATATATATATATGTGTTAGAAGGTGTTTTCCTGTGCATAAAACAAAGGGATTCCCTCGGATTGGAGATTTTTCATTTAAAAGTTTGTGCATCTTAAAATATTATAACTCTGTGGCCACTAGAGGGCACTCTTATTTAAAAAAAAAAAAAAAAAGATCTAAACTGTAATAAGTCTAAAAAGACTTGTATCATAGCGGCGATTTATTTTGCTCACCATGAAAAATGCTAAAATATATGTATATATATATTTTTTTTTCATAAAAACACTGCTCTGTTAAACTTTAATATAGCGTATATTGTAAACTATATTTCAGTGGTACGGAATTATTTCATAAAAAGACGTCGGAACTTCCAATAACATCTGTTTTGGCAGATACACTAAATAAGGGGGAGTCATCTTTGGTCTGACAGTTTCCAGCATATCCTTGTTTCATCACAGGTGGATCAATGAGAGTGACTGAGTCACTGACTGATCCAACTGTGCCCCAGCAGTCCTGACAGCATATGCCGTAAAACCCTTTGAGGAACAAATGCATTGTAAGTCTCTTGATAAATGGAGTCCGCTACCCCTGTACTAAAATATACTCGAATACTTTCACCCTTTGACTGCCAGGGGAGTGTGCAACACATTGCAAAGCAATGGCAGTCAAAAGATTAAATAAAATGTCAGACTTAGGAAAACCCTTTGGGGGTGTCTGCTGAGGGTATTCGAACTTCTGGGAGATAATTTCGTTCAAAAGTTATAATAGCCCTAACATTTCATTTCTTGTCTTTTTTTATTAAGAAAAGAAAATATAATAGTGAGCACTAGGTGGTGCAGTTTCATTAGTCCCTGTGGAGAATTTCTGTCAGTTGACTGTAAAGCTCTAAAACTCGCTGAACCAGAAAGGTGCATTATCTTGAGCTGTAGCTCTATCTCCATATTAAGAGTTTTCATTAACCCTTTGTGCGCCAGATAGGCATCCAACCCATTGCAACACAATGCCTTGGATAACTCTCTGCCACTCAAAGGGTTAAAAAAAAGAGGGATTACTACTGCTCCTTTAATTTGTCTTGATAACTGGCCATCGACTCCGGTATTAAATATACCCAAAGATATTAACCCTTTGAGGTCCAGAGAGGTGTGCAATGCATTACTTCGTATTGTGCACCTCTTTGGTGCTTAAGTGGAGCTTTTTTTTTTCCACTGAATTCTGGGATTGCAGAGCAACGTGCAGCCTCGCTGCCATCCCAGAATTCCACAACTTGCCAGGGCCGTTACCGATCCTTTAGTGCCGGGGGCTGGTGTGACTGCCCTGGCACAGCATGGTTCCTTAAAGGGACAGTAAGTTCTTGTTTTGTAGAGGTTAAAAAAAGAAATTATTTGCAGCAAATCCTATTTCTCAAACCGCTATGGTTTGAGAGATATTCGCATTGAACGTTTACCTTTTCCTGCTGTCAGCTGTAAAGCTGACAGCAGGACATTCGAGTCGGCCAATTCGAGGAGGCTCTGCAGCAGAGCCGAAGTCACGTTATGTAAAAAGAATTACTTCATTGGAACGGTCTACAAAGTGTACATGTAAACCAGACACACTTTGTAGACCTTTCCAATGAAGTAGTTCTTTTTTAAATATCGCTATTTTGGCTCTGCTGAGGAGAAGGGGAGGGAGGGGGGAACTTTCAGTGCGAATATCTCTCAAACGATAGCGGTCTGAGAAATGGGATTTGCTGCAAAAAATCTATTTTTTTAACCTCTACAAAACAAGAAGATTTTTTAATGGGACATTAGTGTCCCTTTAAGGGGTTAAAGAACAATGTCCCAGAAGTGAAACTACCCTCGTACTAATTAGTAGGGAAAACTCTATAACATATTTTTTTTCCATAAAAATTGTTTTACTTCTCCTTTAAATTATCCCTGAGACCATTCATTACCATCATATGCTTCTCTTGGTTCTCCTCTCCAGGAAGGGTCTTGGCCTACTGGTCTCCGAGGCCGAGTCCTGCGTCCATCATCTGATCCCACCCTGGGAGGACTGATGGGGTTCCTGGGTGGGGAGCGAGGAGCAGATGGGTAAAGTCGTGAGTCGTACGCGGAGTCCGTTCTCCTGTAGGGGGGTCGTGAATCTTCTACTGCAGGATCGGGGTAGGCAAGGTCGGACTCGAAGTCCGGAGATTCAAAAGGTGGGAGGCTGTATAGGGAATCTCGGGGGCCATAAGGTAAGGGCGGCCTGGAATCAAAACCTATCCCACCGGGGGCAGCTGGGTAAGCATCATACCCAGGTCTCACGACCCTAGGAGGAGGGTTGGCAAAGGCATCAGGCCCATATGGGACTCCATAACCTGGCCCGTATTCTGTGCCATAATCATAATGGTCGGGTGGCAGAGGACCAGGATGTTCAGACACTGGAGGTCTCAGAACGTTGCAGAGAGCTTCAAAATCATCTAAAAAAAAAAAAAGAAAAGAAAAACACTTAGTGGGTTATGCAGTACTTTGTGATAAAGTGGAGATGACTTCTCCAGAGATATCACTTCTCCAGTTCCTATATTATTCTATAGAGCCTATTCACCATGATCCCCAAAGTTGGAAGAAATCTTAGTGCATAGGCTCTATAGAATAATATAGGAACTGGAGAAGTCATCTCTGATTTATAACCTCTTTATCACACCTTAGTGCATCTCCCCCTTTATATGTAACTAGTTGAAGAGCCCGTTACACGGGCCACAGTGCCACTGGCAGCCGGTCGCGGTGCAGTCATGCTCAGTAGAGACTGCCTGCGCCACGACTGATACAGAGCGGGACGCTCCTTCGGAGCACCCCGCTCTGTATCAGCTGCTGCGAGGGCAGTCTGTACTGCGCATGTATTGTGGCGTTACACATGTTTTAGCAAATTATTATATAGGATTTAATGGGATAGTAATGTTTCATAATAAAAGCAGCTCTAATTAATCATCATAGTATTTGGACTTTGGAGAGTGTTATTTCAATTCTGTCAGAGTTGTAGTTCAAGAGTAATTCAATGACAAAGTATCCCCCTCCCGCCCCTTTTACTGATGTAACACTGCTCAGCCAGATCAGAAGGGAGGTGCCCAGGTAGACTGCAGAGAGGGACAATCTTCAATTAAGATAAGGGAAAAACCTGAAAAACTTGTCAAGGGGGGCAGGGCTTTCATTGTTCTCGTAGGAAGAAGATTGTCCCCTGCTGTTATCTGCCTGGTCTATGGACTGCATTCCACATCTGAGAAGAGATGACTTACACTAGGTAAAAGGGGCAGGGAGGGGAAACTTTGTTTGTGAATATCTCTCAAACCATAAAGGTTCGAGAGATAAGACTTATATTGTTCTCCATGTTTTTTTTAATGCCTACAAAATAAAATAAAGATAAAACAAAGTATTACTATCCCTTTAAAAGATTAAGTAGGCTCATGAACTCTTCTTCAGTCGGAAAAAAACTGACAGCAACTGTCATGTCTGCCCCCATGGACATGACTTCAACGATGGATTGAAGATGTTATCTCATGATAACAAAATCCATAGGGGACATTAGACTGTCCTGTCCATATTAAAGTAAGTAAAAGGGGGTTTATAATTATTAGTAGGTTTTACTTCTCTGTTAAAGGAGATCACCCCAAATAAAGTCTCCCCCCAACAATTACCCATCGAGCGATAGGTTTAACAATAGTAGTATTATCCAGCATAATTACTGCGTTACTCAGAAATCCTACTTCTGCAGAGAATGTCAGCCAGGCAACAGCGCTTTATAGGAATCTGTGCACCTGCTCAGTCAGTCCCTTCCGGTACCTAAAGGTATCATGCAGCGCCACCTAGAGGAGACCAGGACTGGCAGTGCAGATGTCTGTAAGCAAAGATGTCTGTGTATTGTCTGGCCTTCAGTCTCTGCAGAAGTAGGATTTCTTAGTAGCGCGGTGATTATGCTGGATAATAGTAGTATTTTTAACCCCTTCGCAACCATTGATGTGCCAGGACCATCACGGTGGTCCGGCACTTAAGGACCAGTGACAGTCCTGGCACGTCATGGAGTTCAGGGCTCGAGCCCTGAACTGGAAGAACAAATTAAAAAAAAGCCCTGTGGTCATCAAGTGTCGGCCGCACGTGCGCACGCCGGTCCTTAAGGGGTTAAGCTTATCTCTAGATGGGTAATTGTTGGTGGGAGACTTTATTTGGGGTGACAGTTCCCCTTTAAGTTAATTCGATAGTTACATATTTAGGGGTGTGATTGATCTGTCACTGAAAATGCAATATTTACCAAGTTATTTCATCTTTACTAGTCCTTTTCGTGACATCAGTGACTTCTTGGAGGGGGCTGACCGTTCACCTGACCAATGTAGCTGCTGTTACCAATGATGACCCTTCGCAGAGATTTTCTGAACGGGACACTTGAAAGCATCAATGTGTGGTAAACCGGTCCTGAGCACTTCCTAGTATAAAGCTACAATAAAACATGTGCTCAGGACCGGTTTAAAATACACAGATACTCTCAGATGTCTCAATCAGCAGATCACAACGAACGGTTTCCATTGATAACAGCAGCTCTGTCCTTAAAGGGGTAGTAATACTTCATTTTATCTTTATTTTATTTTGTAGGCATTAAAAAAACATGAAGAACGATATAAGTTTTATCTCTCAAACCTTTATGGTTTGAGAGAGATTCACAAGCAAAGTTTCCCCTCCCGCCCCTTTTACCTAGTGTAAGCCATCTCTTCTCAGATGTGGAATCCAGTCCATAGACCAGACAGATAACAGAAGGGGACAATCTTCTTCCTATGAGAACAATGAAATCCCTGCCGCCGATGACAAGTTTTTCAGGTTTTTCCCTTATCTTAATTGAAGATTGTCCCTCGCTGCAATCTACCTGGGCACCTCCCTTCTGATCTGGCTGAGCAGTGTTACATCAGTAAAAGGGGCGGGAGGGGGATACTTTGTCAATGAATTACTCTTCTTGAACTACAACTCTGACAGAATTGAAATAACACTCTCCAAAGTCCAAATATTATGATGATTAATTAGAGCTGCTTTTATTATGAAACATTACTATCCCTTTAAGTGATAGGACAGCTAATTCCAATAAGTCATACCAATGTCACAAAACATGGGAATAGGGAGGTTATAAACATTAAATAACTTGGCAACTATATGATTAGATTAAATTTCAGTTGATCATTTTATCAAGGCTTTATCTACAAATTTCTCCCGAGACGTTAATGGAAATATTTCCGATAGGGCCAGTGAAAAAACGTATCAACTTCAATGTAATCTAGGCCAAAGTGTTTCTAAGAATGTGACCGAGATCAGACACAACTAATCAATTAATTATACACTTACCTAAGCGTTACCGTACTGTGTATAAAAAGGGCTGGAGTAAACCAATTACACCATAGGGGAAAAAAGAAAATCCCCCCACATTACCATTAATTTAAATGGGGATTTTAACCACCTTGAATCTAGCATTCAAGGGATTAAAAGCCCCATTGAAATCAATGGGTATTTTTTATTTTTCTCCTATGGTGTAGATGATTTGATTTAGAATTGCTCCAATTCTACATAGTACATCAGCCTCAGAGTACCTGCCAACAAAAGTTATTCCACATCTTTATCATGACGACCTTTTGCACTAATCATATTCTCCTTACCAGAGTCCCGTGCTGGGCACAGGGCACAGCTCATACCCCAGGCCTCCCCATACAGGCAGCAGCACTCTGTGTAGGTAGTTTGCCTGTCCAGTAGAGGGCGCTTACACAGCATATCAGCACCGACCTCCTGCCAACAGTAGGAGAGGTTATCATCTAGGAGGAAACAGAAGCTCCAGTTCAGAGTGTGAATTGCATATATAGACGATGCACTGATCTCACCCTCCTCTCAATGTCACACTCACCTATGGCCTGGCTGGTGTTAGAGACACATCGTCTTTGGGAAGAGTCCAGCACTAGGGGAGGGGCGCAGGTGCAGTAATAGGATCCCACCGTGTTTACGCAGAGTCCTCCCTCGCACACCTCCTCAGCGTGACATTCATCGTTATCTGGGGGCCAAGAACACAGCTTAGCGCTCTGCACCGTTTCGGGGGCGCATCAAGCATATATCACAGGGGTAGGACAGCTTTTGGAGACTCTAACTCATATCATCCCGAATGGCTTGTTATGGTGATGTATCTAACAGTAGGGAGAAGATGTAATAAGGTGTGATAAAGAGGAGATAACTTCTCCAGTGTGATAAACTCTCCAGTTCCTATGTTATTCTATGGGAGATCTTTAGTTATAGACTACAGGGGAGATGTACTAAGGTGTGATAAAGAGGAGATAACTTCTCCAGTGTGATAAACTCTCCAGTTCCTATGTTATTCTATGGGAGATCTTTAGTTATAGACTACAGGGGAGATGTACTAAGGGGTGATAAAGAGGAGATAACTTCTCCAGTGAGATAACTCCCCAGTTCCTATGTTATTCTATGGAAGATATTTAGTTATAGACTACAGGGGAGATGTACTAAGTTGTGATAAAGAGGAGATAACTTCACCAGTGTGATAAACTCTCCAGTTCCTATGTTATTCTATGGGAGATCTTTAGTTATAGACTACAGGGGAGATGTACTAAGGGGTGATAAAGAGGAGATAACTTCTCCAGTGAGATAAACTCTCCAGTTCCTATGTTATTCTATGGAAGATATTTAGTTATAGACTACAGGGGAGATGTACTAAGTTGTGATAAAGAGGAGATAACTTCACCAGTGTGATAAACTCTCCAGTTCCTATGTTATTCTATGGGAGAGGTTTAGTTATAGACTACAGGAGAGATGTACTAAGGTGTGATAAAGAGGAGATAACTTCTCCAGAGTGATAAATTCTCCAGTTCCTATGTTATTCTATGGGAGAGATTTAGTTATAGACTACAGGGGAGATGTACTAAGTTGTGATAAAGAGGAGATAACTTCTCCAGTGAGATAAACTCTCCAGTTCCTATGTTATTCTATGGGAGATCTTTACTTATAGACTACAGGGGAGATGTACTAAGGTGTGATAAAGAGAAGATAACTTCTCCAGTGTGATAAACTCTCCAGTTCCTATGTTATTCTATGGGAGAGCTTTAGTTATAGACTACAGGGGAGATGTACTAAGGTGTGATAAAGAGGAGATAACTTCTCCAGTGAGATAAACTCTCCAGTTCCTATGTTATTCTATGGGAGAGCTTTAGTTATAGACTACAGGAGAGATGTACTAAGGAGTGATAAAGAGGAAATAACTTCTCCAGTGAGATAAACTCTCCAGTTCCTATGTTATTCTATGGGAGATATTTAGTTATAGACTACAGGGGAGATGTACTAAGGTGTGATAAAGAGGAGATAACTTCTCCAGTGAGATAAACTCTCCAGTTCCTATGTTATTATATGGGAGAGATTTAGTTATAGACTACAGGGGAGATGTACTAAGGTGTGATAAAGAGGAGATAACTTCACCAGTGTGATAAACTCTCCAGTTCCTATGTTATTCTATGGGAGATATTTAGTTATAGACTACAGGGGAGATGTACTAAGGTGTGATAAAGAGGAGATAACTTCACCAGTGTGATAAACTCTCCAGTTCCTATGTTATTCTATGGGAGAGATTTAGTTATAGACTACAGTGGGAGATGTGCTAAGGTGTGATAAAGAGGAGATAACTTCTCCAGTGTGATAAACTCTCCAGTTCCTATGTTATTCTATGGGAGATATTTAGTTATAGACTACAGGAGAAGATGTACTAATGTGTGATAAAGAGGAGATAACTTCTCCAGTGAGATAAACTCTCCAGTTCCTATGTTATTCTATGGGAGATATTTAGTTATAGACTACAGGAGAAGATGTACTAATGTGTGATAAAGAGGAGATCACTTCTCCAGTGAGATAAACTCTCCAGTTCCTATGTTATTATATGGGAGAGATTTAGTTATAGACTACAGGAGAAGATGTACTAAGGTGTGATAAAGAGGAGATAACTTCTCCAGTGTGATAAACTCTCCAGTTCCTATGTTATTCTGTGGGAGATCTTTAGTTATAGACTACAGGGGGCGATGTACTAAGGTGTGATAAAGAGGAGATAACTTCTCCAGTGTGATAAACTCCCCAGTTCCTATATTATTCTATGGGAGATCTTTAGTTATAGACTACAGGGGGCGATGTACTAAGGTGTGATAAAGAGGATATAACTTCTCCAGTGAGATAAACTCCCCAGTTCCTATGTTATTCTATGGGAGAGATTTAGTTATAGACTACAGCGGAGATGTACTAAGGTGTGATAAAGAGGAGATAACTTCTCCAGTGAGATAAACTCTCCAGTTCCTATGTTATTCTATGGGAGATATTTAGTTATAGACTACAGGGGAGATGTACTAAGGTGTGATAAAGAGGAGATAACTTCACCAGTGTGATAAACTCTCCAGTTCCTATGTTATTCTATGGGAGATCTTTAGTTATAGACTACAGGGGAGATGTACTAAGGTGTGATAAAGAGGAGATAACTTCTCCAGTGTGATAAACTCTCTAGTTCCTATTTTATTCTATGGGAGAGATTTAGTTATAGACTACAGCGGAGATGTACTAAGGTGTGATAAAGAGGAGATAACTTCTCCAGTGAGATAAACTCTCCAGTTCCTATGTTATTGAATGGGAGATCTTAGTTATAGACTACAGGGGAGATGTACTAAGGTGTGATAAAGAGGAGATAACTTCTCCAGTGAGATAAACTCTCCAGTTCCTATGTTATTCTATGGGAGATATTTAGTTATAGACTACAGGGGAGATGTACTAAGGTGTGATAAAGAGGAGATAACTTCACCAGTGTGATAAACTCTCCAGTTCCTATGTTATTCTATGGGAGATCTTTAGTTATAGACTACAGGGGAGATGTACTAAGGTGTGATAAAGAGGAGATAACTTCTCCAGTGAGATAAACTCTCCAGTTCCTATGTTATTCTATGGGAGATATTTAGTTATAGACTACAGGGGAGATGTACTAAGGTGTGATAAAGAGGAGATAACTTCACCAGTGTGATAAACTCTCCAGTTCCTATGTTATTCTATGGGAGATCTTTAGTTATAGGCTAAAGAGGGAGATGTACTAAGGTGTGATAAAGAGGAGATAACTTCTCCAGTGTGATAAACTCTCCAGTTCCTATGTTATTCTATGGGAGATATTTAGTTATAGACTACAGGAGAAGATGTACTAATGTGTGATAAAGAGGAGATAACTTCTCCAGTGAGATAAACTCTCCAGTTCCTATGTTATTCTATGGGAGATATTTAGTTATAGACTACAGGAGAAGATGTACTAATGTGTGATAAAGAGGAGATCACTTCTCCAGTGAGATAAACTCTCCAGTTCCTATGTTATTATATGGGAGAGATTTAGTTATAGACTACAGGAGAAGATGTACTAAGGTGTGATAAAGAGGAGATAACTTCTCCAGTGAGATAAACTCTCCAGTTCCTATGTTATTCTATGGGAGAGCTTTAGTTATAGACTACAGGGGAGATGTACTAAGGTGTGATAAAGAGGAGATAACTTCTCCAGTGTGATAAACTCTCCAGTTCCTATGTTATTCTGTGGGAGATCTTTAGTTATAGACTACAGGGGGCGATGTACTAAGGTGTGATAAAGAGGAGATAACTTCTCCAGTGTGATAAACTCCCCAGTTCCTATATTATTCTATGGGAGATCTTTAGTTATAGACTACAGGGGGCGATGTACTAAGGTGTGATAAAGAGGATATAACTTCTCCAGTGAGATAAACTCCCCAGTTCCTATGTTATTCTATGGGAGAGATTTAGTTATAGACTACAGGGGAGATGTACTAAGGTGTGATAAAGAGGAGATAACTTCTCCAGTGAGATAAACTCTCCAGTTCCTATGTTATTCTATGGGAGAGATTTAGTTATAGACTACAGCGGAGATGTACTAAGGTGTGATAAAGAGGAGATAACTTCTCCAGTGAGATAAACTCTCCAGTTCCTATGTTATTCTATGGGAGAGATTTAGTTATAGACTACAGCGGAGATGTACTAAGGTGTGATAAAGAGGAGATAACTTCTCCAGTGAGATAAACTCTCCAGTTCCTATGTTATTGAATGGGAGATCTTAGTTATAGACTACAGGGGAGATGTACTAAGGTGTGATAAAGAGGAGATAACTTCTCCAGTGAGATAAACTCTCCAGTTCCTATGTTATTCTATGGGAGATATTTAGTTATAGACTACAGGGGAGATGTACTAAGGTGTGATAAAGAGGAGATAACTTCACCAGTGTGATAAACTCTCCAGTTCCTATGTTATTCTATGGGAGATCTTTAGTTATAGACTACAGGGGAGATGTACTAAGGTGTGATAAAGAGGAGATAACTTCTCCAGTGAGATAAACTCTCCAGTTCCTATGTTATTCTATGGGAGATATTTAGTTATAGACTACAGGGGAGATGTACTAAGGTGTGATAAAGAGGAGATAACTTCACCAGTGTGATAAACTCTCCAGTTCCTATGTTATTCTATGGGAGATCTTTAGTTATAGGCTAAAGAGGGAGATGTACTAAGGTGTGATAAAGAGGAGATAACTTCTCCAGTGTGATAAACTCTCCAGTTCCTATGTTATTCTATGGGAGATATTTAGTTATACACTACAGGAGAAGATGTACTAATGTGTGATAAAGAGGAGATAACTTCTCCAGTGAGATAAACTCTCCAGTTCCTATGTTATTCTATGGGAGATATTTAGTTATAGACTACAGGAGAAGATGTACTAATGTGTGATAAAGAGGAGATCACTTCTCCAGTGAGATAAACTCTCCAGTTCCTATGTTATTATATGGGAGAGATTTAGTTATAGACTACAGGAGAAGATGTACTAAGGTGTGATAAAGAGGAGATAACTTCTCCAGTGAGATAAACTCTCCAGTTCCTATGTTATTCTATGGGAGAGCTTTAGTTATAGACTACAGGGGAGATGTACTAAGGTGTGATAAAGAGGAGATAACTTCTCCAGTGTGATAAACTCTCCAGTTCCTATGTTATTCTGTGGGAGATCTTTAGTTATAGACTACAGGGGGCGATGTACTAAGGTGTGATAAAGAGGAGATAACTTCTCCAGTGTGATAAACTCCCCAGTTCCTATATTATTCTATGGGAGATCTTTAGTTATAGACTACAGGGGGCGATGTACTAAGGTGTGATAAAGAGGATATAACTTCTCCAGTGAGATAAACTCCCCAGTTCCTATGTTATTCTATGGGAGAGATTTAGTTATAGACTACAGGGGAGATGTACTAAGGTGTGATAAAGAGGAGATAACTTCTCCAGTGAGATAAACTCTCCAGTTCCTATGTTATTCTATGGGAGAGATTTAGTTATAGACTACAGCGGAGATGTACTAAGGTGTGATAAAGAGGAGATAACTTCTCCAGTGAGATAAACTCTCCAGTTCCTATGTTATTGAATGGGAGATCTTAGTTATAGACTACAGGGGAGATGTACTAAGGTGTGATAAAGAGGAGATAACTTCTCCAGTGAGATAAACTCTCCAGTTCCTATGTTATTCTATGGGAGAGATTTAGTTATAGACTACAGCGGAGATGTACTAAGGTGTGATAAAGAGGAGATAACTTCTCCAGTGAGATAAACTCTCCAGTTCCTATGTTATTGAATGGGAGATCTTAGTTATAGACTACAGGGGAGATGTACTAAGGTGTGATAAAGAGGAGATAACTTCTCCAGTGAGATAAAGTCTCCAGTTCCTATGTTATTCTATAGGAGAGATTTAGTTATAGACTACAGGGAGAGATATACTAAGGTGTGATAAAGAGGAGATAACTTCTCCAGTGAGATAAACTCTCCAGTTCCTATGTTATTCTATGGGAGAGCTTTAGTTATAGACTACAGGGGAGATGTACTAAGGTGTGATAAAGAGGAGATAACTTCTCCAGTGAGATACACTCTCCAGTCCCTCTGTTATTCTATGGGAGATATTTAGTTATAGACTGCAGGGGAGATGTACTAAGGTGTGATAAAGAGTTGATAACTTCTCCAGTGAGATAAACTCTCCAGTTCCTATGTTATTCTATGGGAGACCTTTAGTTATAGACTACAGGGGAGATGTACTAAGGTGTGATAAAGAGGAGATAACTTCTCTGGTGTGATAAATTCTCCGGTTCCTATGTTATTCTATGGGAGAGATTTAGTTATAGACTACAGTGGGAGATGTACTAAGGTGTGATAAAGAGGAGATAACTTCTCCAGTGAGATAAACTCTCCAGTTCCTATGTTATTCTATGGGAGAGATTTAGTTATAGACTACAGGGGAGATGTACTAAGGTGTGATAAAGAGGAGATAACTTCTCCAGTGAGATAAACTCTCCAGTTCCGATGTTATTCTGTGGGAGAGCTTTAGTTATAGACTACAGGGGGAGATGTACTAAGGTGTGATAAAGAGGAGATAACTTCTCCAGTTAGATAAACTCTCCAGTTCCGATGTTATTCTATGGGAGATCTTTAGTTATAGACTACAGGTGAGATGTACTAAGGTGTGATAACTTCTCCAGTGAGATAAACTCTCCAGTTCCTATTTTATTATATAGGGTTAAGAGGCTGGCTCTGCGTACTGCCGCCACCTCACTGGTGGTGCACGCGATGCAGTCATGTGCTGTAGAGACTTCCCGAACACACAGAATGCTCCCAGCACAGAACTCCCAGCATTCTGCACAGAATGCTCTCAGCACAGAACTCCCAGCATTCCGCACAGAACGCTCCCAGCACAGAACTCTCAGCATTCCGCAATTAAGGCTCCCAGCACAGAACTCCCAGCATTCATTGCATTCGGGCAGTCTCTACTGTGCATGACTGCATCAGACAAACAGTCTAGCATTTTATTATATAGGATGTAGCTGGACTCCAGCTCCCATCATCCATAGCTGACCAACAGCTGTCTGAGTATGGTGGGAGTTGTAATTCAACAATATCTGAAAATTCACTGACTGTCCACCCTTTTGATAAAATCTGTTCCCGGTTTTACCTGGGTTATGGGTGGCACCCTGCCCGAGCAGTGTTGCCCATGACAAGAGATGAACTTACCCACACACTCCAGCCGTTGCACATCATAGTAGTACCCATTTGAGCAGTAGCAAGCAAACGAGGGCACGTTGTTGACGCAGACACCCCCCTTGCACACTTGTGTCCCGAAGAGCTGACACTCATCAACATCTGTAACAGAAAAAAGTGGCGTTACCAACCAAATATGGCTGCCCCTTCCTAAACCACGGGAAGAAAAAGTGATGGAAACCACAAGAAGCCGTTTCTTCTGATTAACTCATATGAGGAGAACCTGGGGACTGTCTCACCAGGTTCTCCCCTATCTTCCACTCATTCAGCTGTTCTATACTATAAACGCAGATCGGAGCAAGCACACTGCATCATATGGGACACATCAACACCCATCTTTTCACAGAACCTGGAACCTAACCACTGGGGATTCAGGTGTGACGGGGTTCTGCTCCCAGAAGTGTCAAACAGTTGTCCACAAGCCTGCGACCCCTTACAATCAGACCAATTTCCTCACAATCATCACGCATGGCCACTGCCAGCCAATAAGATAAGTATATCATTGGGGAGCCCTTTCCCTTTACATAATTAAAATTTGAGCACCAGAGTGGTGTCCAGTGCATCACAGAGCAATGCGTTGGACACACTGCTATTAAAAGGGTTACCTGTCAGCAAGTGTGTGATGAATAACGATGCAGTAACTCCCTTGTGCAAATTGCTTTTCCTCTCTGTCTTTTACCATTATGAGAAAACCTTATGAGACCCCCTGGTGGTGAATTGTAACTTGGGTCTGTGTCAGCTACTGATTCAAACTTCCTGCACACCATGTTTGATGGAGGGCAACCACGCTTGCTCCAGAGCCCAGTATGTCCTAGTTATGCCCTAGCTTACCCCCCAACAACTTCTTATGTTCTATGGCAACTTTCCATTATCCTGGACCTGTCCAACCAACCTTTCAAATTGAGCAGTTGCCCCAAAAGCCTCTTCTTTCCAGCTCACCGATGGGCAGTCAGATGCCCTCCAGCTATTCAGGAATACAACTTTTGTCTGGCAGGGGATGATGGGAAATGTAGTCCTTCTGAACAACTGGTGAACCCCAGGTTGACCACTCCTACTCTAGCTAAATGGAATATGATTGGAATGTTCCTTGTGTTTCACTTATTTTCCCTGTAAACTTCAATCTTTTGAGATCAGGGCCCCTCGCTTCCATCCCTATCCATGTGACATGCGTTTGTAATGAATATTCTGTATTTGTACAGAATATTCATTACCAGAGGGGTACCAAATGCACCATGCATCCCTCTAACACTCAAAGGGTTAAACAAATTAATATTAGAATAATAAAAATAATATAAATAATCCAATCAATATGAACGTTTTGGGGCTTACTTATGATTTGCAAACCTATCAGAGAGAACAGTGATGCACAGCGAGTCATACGCACAAATTAAATGTGGAGCAATTCTGGGGTAAACCGCAAGTGCGTCATACAGAACAGCTAAAAATTACCAACATTGTCATTGACTAAAATGAGGGTTTTAACCCCTTGAATGCTACATCTCTCCAGTTTATTGTGAAGATCCAGTTATATCAATGAGACGTTTTATTTCTCCTTGATGGTGTACTTGGTTTGTCCCACAATTGTTCCGCTTTTCTCTGTGCATATGGCTTTACACATTAATGACCATATATATCCTATTCTATACTATAAATGGAGATTGGAGCAAGTGCACTGCATCATATGGGACACATCAACATTCCCATTTATTTAAATGCACCTTTTAAAGCCTTGAATGCAATGTACTGGAGACCTCTATAGCATTCAATGGGTTAAACCCCCCCATTTAAATCCATGGTAATTTGGAAACTGTGTATTTGCATATTAACCCTTTGAGTGCCAGGGGGGTACGCAACGCATTGCTTTGCAATGCGTTGCGTACCCCTCTGGCACTCAAAGGGTTACGCTCTGCCACAATCACACTCAAAAATGGTTTGTTAATTTCTCTGGTCATCCAACAGCCTAATGCGTTTCGCACATTTTTTTGCACTTAATCATAGGCTCTGATCTTCATGTCTCTGGGTTATGGGTTAAAAAGAGTGAACTTGATTTACTGGTAATTATTTCAACCTAATTTACTATGTTACTATGTAATCACAGTCTATGATAAGGTGCAAAAAAACCATGCAAAATGCGTAACGCTTTTGGATGACCTGAAACTTCAACAAACCTCTGCTTGAACTAAATGGAGTGAACTTTACAGAAGGCCAAGGAAAAATCTCTTTGTCAGCCGACACTGAGGGTGGAAGTTTTACATAACAAAGGAATATATGAGTTTTTCAAACAATTCTTTAACCTGTTAGTACCAGAGGGTTATGCTAGGCATTGTGTGACATACACCACTGGCACTGAAAGAGTTAATACACATATATTGTCTGACAAAGACTGTTGTTAGTTAGATACATTTTTATCTGCCAGTTTGCTATAGTTGCTTTCCTATATTCTCTCAGTGCACACAAAGATCAGAGCAAGTAACATCTGGCAGATAACTGCCCCTCACCTTTATACCCTTGCCCCACTGCGGTGTATCCTGCTCCCTGAGGGCACAAAGCCTGGTATTCAGCTAGAAAACAAAACAAGACAACAGACTATTAGTCGTTACATTCCGTCCAAGGAAAGGTTATAGTGTACGTTGGCCAAATGCATGACTGGAGCAGCACCAACTTCCAGGAACCTTTTTCCCACCTTTTTTCCCAAAAGATCCACACCACAAGCGTGACTTGGATAAATTAGGCCACAGCTTATTTATTCCTTTAACAAAATTGCATAGTTTGACATCAAATAATCTCATTTACAACATATTAACAATACTCCTAACCCATAAAAACATATTACCAATCTACAGGTTTAAAGAGATAGTAATGTTTCATAATAAAAGCAGCTCTAATTAATCATCATAGTATTTGGACTTTGGAGAGTGTTATATCAATTCTGTCAGAGTTGTAGTTCAAGAGTAATTGAATGATAAAGTATCCCCCTCCCGCCCCTTTTACTGATGTAACACTGCTCAGCCAGATCAGAAGGAAGGTGCCCAGGTAGACTGCACAGAGGGACAATCTTCAATTAAGATAAGGGAAAAACCTGAAAAACTTGTCAAGGGGGGCAGGGCTTTCATTGTTCTCATAGGAAGAAGATTGTCCCCTGCTGTTATCTGTCTGGTCTATGGACTGGATTCCACATCTGAGAAGAGATGGCTTACACTAGGTAAAAGGGGCGGGAGGGGAAACTTTGCTTGTGAATATCTCTCAAACCATAAAGGTTTGAGAGATAAGACTTATATCATTCTTCATGTTTTTTTTATCTGCTTAGTTAGCCAATAAAAGGTATCAAAAACTATATTTGCCTCCTGTATTTCTACAGCTAACACTGTACCAGACCTCATCTGTTATCTGTATGTCTATTCACTATTGTACAATGCTGCAGAGTAAGTTGTCACTATAGAAATAAAGAATAATCATAATCCACAGGTGAGGCAAGAGGGTATCATCCAGGATGAGTGTAACCACAGGAGAAAAGCAGGACCAAACCAGTGATAGGGGGGGGGGTTCCTATAGCGCCTCCTCTGTTCCACAGCTGAGGGAAAACTACCTAACCACAAATGGCATCATCAATATTTGTTTTGGTTTCCCCAGAACCGGTCCTCTTTGCATTCTGAATAAGGCACCCCCTGTCCTAGTTAGAATACTGTAATGTCTCTTACCTGTATCAGCATTTGGGCACCTCTGAATCTGGCAGTCCTGACCCCATCCTTTCCCTACACTACAGCAGCATTCTCCTTGGCTGACATTCCGCGCAAGCACATTCTCGCAGACCTCGGGATCTTCCAGGTTGTAATAACACTCCTTCTGTCCAGGTAAAGGCGCGGAGTCCAACCTGGGTGAGCTTGGCCGGCTGGGGAACATGGGACGTGCTGAGTGATAAAGAAGGTATTAATCAGCTAAAAAAACATTTTTTATAGGTTTTCAAAAGTAGCAAAGGGACCCATCAAACACAAATGAACTTTGATGATTTTTTATAAGCTCTTTCAAAATCACCTATAGGTTGTACCAGCCATTTAGTGTTTGTAAAACTAGTTTTTGAGTTACTAAGATCTACAGATGATGCTAATTAAGGCGTACAGTGCAGTCACTTCCCCTCTTTGTCTTAGATTACCTTCCCCGCCCACTGACTGCTCAGCAATGCATTACCCACCTCCCCTAGCATTGACTTCCTGTCTTATCCTACATTACCTCCCCACTCACTGACACTGCTCAGCAATGCATTACCCACCTCCCCAAGCACTGACTTCCAGTCTTATAAGAACATTACCTCCCCACTCACTGACGCTGCTCAGCAATGCATTACCCACCTCCCCCAGCACTGACTTCCTGCCTTATCCCTACATTACCTACCCCACTCACTGACACTACTCAGCAATGCATTACCCACCTCCTCTAGCACTGACTTCCTGTCTTATCTGAACATTACCTCCCCACTCATTGACGCTGCTCAGCAATGCATTATCCACCTCCCCTAGCACTGACTTCCTGTCTTATCCCTACATCACCTCCCCCACTCACTGACACTGCTCAGCAATGCATTACCCACCTCCCACAGCACTGACTTCCTGTTTTATCCCTACATTACCTCCCCCACTCACTGACACTGCTCAGCAATGCATTGCCCACCTCTCCTATCACTGACTTCCTTTCTTATCCCTACATTACCTCCCCACTCACTGACACTGCTTAACAATGCACTACTCACCTCCCCTACACTGATTTCCTGTCTTATCAGAACATTACCTCCCCCACTCACTGACACTGCTCAGCAATACATTACCCACTTCCCCTAGTACTGACTTCCTGTCTTATCCCTACATTACCTCCTCCACTCACTGACACTGCTCAGCAATGCATTACCCACCTCCCCCAGCACTGACTTCCAGACTTATCCCTACATTACCTCCCCTACTCTCTGACACTGCTCAGCAATGCATTGCCCACCTCCTCTAGCACTGACTTCCTGTCTTATCACTACATCACCTCCCCCACTCACTGACACTGCTCAGCAATACATTACCCACCTCTCCTAGTACTGACTTCCTGTCTTATCCCTACATTACCTCCCCACTCACTGACACTGCTCAGCAATACATTACCCACCTCCCCCAGCACTGATTTCCTGTCTTATCAGAACATTACCTCCCCACTCACTGACACTACTCAGCAATACATTACCCACCTCCCCCAGCACTGATTTCCTGTCTTATCAGAACATTACCTCCCCACTCACTGACAGTACTCAGCAATGCATTGCCCACCTCCCCTAGTACTGACTTCCTGTCTTATCCCTACATTACCTCCCTCACTCACTAACAGTGCTCAGTAATACATTACCCACCTCCCCTAGCACTGACTTAGTGCATCTCAGTGTATAGGCTCCTTAGAATAACATAGGTATTGGAGAAGTGAGATCACTAGAGAAGGTATCTCTGCTTTATCACCTCGCCCATGTGTTCTATTTTGAATAGGGTGTGTGTGTGTGTGTGTGTGTGTGTGTGTGTGTATGATTATCATTGTGCATGTTTGTGTATGTGATTGTGCATGTGTGTGTCTGTGATTGTGCATGTGTTTGCCTGTGTGTGCATGTGTGTGTGTGTGAGCGTGTGTGATAAAGCAAAATTATTTCCTCTTCCATCTTTACCAGAGAACAATCTTGGTGCCCACAGGAAAAGCCTTTGACCCTTTGAGTGCCCTGGCACGCAAAGGGTAGGGCTGCAAGAGGACCCAGGACCGCCAGCTGTTCCCCACTAATTTAGACACCTGTTGGTCTTCTGCACATCACTGACTAGTTGTGAGCACCAGGAAAAAGCTGGCGAGGACAGTATCTACCTTTCTTGACTGGTGGCAGGCCTCCTAGACTCACTGGCCTCACAAGAATGGAGGCTCGGACCAGTTCCAATAACAGATACAAATAATGATTTCCACAGCACCTCGCAGAAAGAAAACAAACAGGTTTATTGGACCTTCAACAAATCTTCACCAGTCGGTGGGGATATAACTACAGGGGCATCAGAGGATGCGGTTTGACTGGTTTCAGCACCCAAGGGAGCCAAACAGCTCGGCCTTTCCTGTTACCTCATACAGACCGGTTTACTACGGTTTGGCTGCCAGCTGCTAAGGTCATCTCACACGTCCACTGCCAGCCAGTAAGATAAAAATAGCATTGGTGAGCCCATTCCCTTTTCTTCATTAACTGTTTGCCAAGGCATTGCACACACCTCTGGTGATTACAGGGTGAACGCTCTACATGTGGGTTATTAATCATGATAAAGCAGCAACCTGGCGCTGCCGATGAATTGCATTTTCCTTTTTTTTTTCTCCATCACACAAAAACCTTTAGAGGTTTTTTTCTTGCTGCAATTTTTTCATAAGATCCACAATTTGCAGCTTTTCCCATGGAAACACAAATTTTGCCTCTCTTTTGCTAACCCCCCAAAATGTCCAAAAAGAGGAAAATTGCAGTTTTCAGCCTATTCTATCTATGGTTGCAGCATTCCTGCTACAATACTTGGGGGGTTGGACTTAGTATGAATGGTTCTATGTATACTAGTGCAGTAAGACACGGCTGGGGGGTCAGTATGTATGGTTCTATGTATACCAGTGCAGTAGGACACGGCTGGGGGTCAGTATGTGTGGTGTTATGGGTAGAAGTGTAGTGGGACAAGGCTGGGGGTCAGTATGTATGGTTCTATGGCTAGAAGTGTAGTGGGACAAGGCTGGGGGTCAGTGTGTGTGGTGTTATGGGTAGAAGTGCAGTGGGACAAGGCTGGGGGTCAGTGTGTGTGGTGTTATGGGTAGAAGTGCAGTGGGACAAGGCTGGGGGTCAGTGTGTGTGGTGTTATGGGTAGAAGTGTAGTGGGACAAGTCTGGGGGTCAGTGTGTGTGGTGTTATGGGTAGAAGTGTAGTGGGACAAGGCTGGGGGTCAGTATGTGTGGTGTTATGGGTAGAAGTGTAGTGGGACAAGGCTGGGGGTCAGTATGTATGGTTCTATGGCTAGAAGTGTAGTGGGACAAGGCTGGGGGTCAGTGTGTGTGGTGTTATGGGTAGAAGTGCAGTGGGACAAGGCTGGGGGTCAGTGTGTGTGGTGTTATGGGTAGAAGTGTAGTGGGACAAGGCTGGGGGTCAGTGTGTGTGGTGTTATGGGTAGAAGTGTAGTGGGACAAGGCTGGGGGTCAGTATGTGTGGTGTTATGGGTAGAAGTGCAGTGGGACAAGGCTGGGGGTCAGTGTGTGTGGTGTTATGGGTAGAAGTGCAGTGGGACAAGGCTGGGGGTCAGTGTGTGTGGTGTTATGGGTAGAAGTGCAGTGGGACAAGGCTGGGGGGTCAGTGTGTGTGGTGTTATGGGTAGAAGTGTAGTGGGACAAGGCTGGGGGTCAGTATGTGTGGTGTTATGGGTAGAAGTGCAGTGGGACAAGGCTGGGGGTCAGTGTGTGTGGTGTTATGGGTAGAAGTGCAGTGGGACAAGGCTAGGGGTCAGTGTGTGTGGTTCTGTGGCTACCGGTTTATTAGGACAAGGCTAGGGGTCAGTATATGTGGTTCTATGGCTACCGGTTTATTAGGACAAGGCTAGGGGTCAGTATATGTGGTTCTATGGCTACCGGTTTATTAGGACAAGGCTAGGGGTCAGTATATGTGGTTCTATGGCTACCGGTTTATTAGGACAAGGCTAGGGGTCAGTATGTGTGGTTCTGTGGCTACCGGTTTATTAGGACAAGGCTGGGGGTCAGTATATGTGGTTCTATGGCTACTGGTTTATTAGGACAAGGCTAGGGGTCAGTATATGTGGTTCTGTGGCTACCGGTTTATTAGGACAAGGCTGGGGGTCAGTATGTGTGGTGTTATGGGTAGAAGTGTAGTGGAACAAGGCTGGGGGTCAGTATGTATGGTTCTATGTATACCAGTGCAGTGGAACAAGTCTGGAGGTCAGTATGTGTGGTTCTATTGCTAGAAGTGTAGTGGAACAAGGCTGGAGGTCAGTATGTGTGGTTTTATGGGTAGAAGTGCAGTGGAACAAGGCTGGGGGTCAGTATGTGTAGTTCTATGGATACAAGTGCAGTGGAACAAGGCTGGGGGTCAGTATGTGTGGATCTATGGATACCAGTGCAGTAGGACAAGGCTGGGGTCAGTATGTGTGGTTCTATGGATACCAGTGCAGTGAGACAAGGCTGGGGGTCAGTATGTGTAGTTCTATGGCTACCAGTGCAGTGAGACAAGGCTGGGGTCAGTATGTGTGGTTCTATGGATACCAGTGCAGTGAGACAAGGCTGGGGGTCAGTATAGAAACATAGAAACATAGAAGATTGACGGCAGAAAAAGACCACCTGGTCCATCTAGTCTGCCCTTTAGTATTCCTTAGTATATGTGGTTCTATGGCTACCGGTTTATTAGGACAAGGCTAGGGGTCAGTATGTGTGGTTCTGTGGCTACCGGTTTATTAGGACAAGGCTGGGGGTCAGTATATGTGGTTCTGTGGCTACCGGTTTATTAGGACAATGCTAGGGGTCAGTATGTGTAGTTCTATGGCTACCAGTGCAGTGAGACAAGGCTGGAGAGTCAGTATATGGGGTTCTATGGCTAACAGTGCAGTGAGACAAGGCTGGGGGTCAGTATATGTGGTTCTATGGCTACTGGTTTATTAGGACAAGGCTAGGGGTCAGTATATGTGGTTCTGTGGCTACCGGTTTATTAGGACAATGCTAGGGGTCAGTATGTGTAGTTCTATGGCTACCAGTGCAGTGAGACAAGGCTGAAGAGTCAGTATATGTGGTTTCTATGGCTAACAGTGCAGTGAGACAAGGCTGGGGGTCAGTATATGGGGTTCTATGGCTACCGGTTTATTAGGACAAGGCTAGGGGTCAGTATGTGTGGTTCTGTGGCTACCGGTTTATTAGGACAAGGCTGGGGGTCAGTATATGTGGTTCTATGGCTACTGGTTTATTAGGACAAGGCTAGGGGTCAGTATATGTGGTTCTATGGCTACTGGTTTATTAGGACAAGGCTAGGGGTCAGTATATGTGGTTCTGTGGCTACCGGTTTATTAGGACAAGGCTGGGGGTCAGTATGTGTGGTGTTATGGGTAGAAGTGTAGTGGAACAAGGCTGGGGGTCAGTATGTATGGTTCTATGTATACCAGTGCAGTGAGACAAGGCTGGGGGTCAGTATGTGTGGTTCTGTGGCTACCGGTTTATTAGGACAAGGCTGGGGGTCAGTATATGTGGTTCTATGGCTACTGGTTTATTAGGACAAGGCTAGGGGTCAGTATATGTGGTTCTATGGCTACTGGTTTATTAGGACAAGGCTAGGGGTCAGTATATGTGGTTCTATGGCTACTGGTTTATTAGGACAAGGCTAGGGGTCAGTATATGTGGTTCTGTGGCTACCGGTTTATTAGGACAAGGCTGGGGGTCAGTATATGTGGTTCTGTGGCTACCGGTTTATTAGGACAAGGCTGGGGGTCAGTATATGTGGTTCTGTGGCTACTGGTTTATTAGGACAAGGCTAGGGGTCAGTATATGTGGTTCTGTGGCTACCGGTTTATTAGGACAAGGCTGGGGGTCAGTATATGTGGTTCTGTGGCTACCGGTTTATTAGGACAAGGCTGGGGGTCAGTATGTGTGGTTCTGTGGCTACCAGTGGGACAGGAATGGTGGTATGTGCTTCTCTCTCTCTGTCTTCCAGCACAGAGTAAGAATGCAGTAAACTGTTACTCCTATTTATATGTCAAAGATACATGGGGCAAACTCTACACTGGGAGGATAATTACATTATTATAATTGATTTCAAAGAGTGGAAAAAAAGAGAAAAAAACTGCATTTTTCTCTGGAATTCTAGCATGAGGCAAAAAGCACCTGTTTTTTAATATGTTTCTCTTTCAGGTGACAGTGGTTGCCCATTCCTAGAGGTGGTGGAGAAGCCTCAGTTTTCGCACAATGGCACAATAAGTTCTAGTGACGTCCCTGCTGATTGGACAGCAAGTTAAAAGAGATTGAAAACTCTCTGTATTCCCGTCCAATCAGTGAAGGACTGGAGAAGGTGTAATAAACATGTCAGTTTGCTTTTGTGTAAGGTGCTGTAGAAACTGTTATTAACCCCTTAAGGACCAGGAAAATCTGGAGTGGATTGCACTTAACGACCAGAGCAATTCTGACCTTTTTGACTATGTCTTTGTTCAACAGTGTTTCCCCCCTAAGGCTTTTATTTCAGCCACCCAAATTATATACCGTTTTTACACACACAATAAGGGCTTTCTTTTGATACCACACGTTTATGGATAACCCACCATTTATTTTATTAAAATTAAAGAAAAAGGTAAAAAAAAAAAAATGTAAAAAAACACCATTTTTTTTTCTCTTGTTATCAATTGGGCACAATGGGTTAATTTTTTCTGGAGACCGCATGAAAGGTATGACCGGTCATTCATACCTACAAAATGGGCAATTTTAAATGGGCACTGTACCCCTGGGGTAAAAATCCCCATGTCCCTCTTTCCCTCCGTATTGTCCCACTTTTTATTTGAGATTTGGAGGTGTGTGTATAAGTGTACTGAATTCCTCCGCAACAATCCAACTCCCAATATATTTTCTTTATAGTACAATATTTGTTTTATATATATATATATATATATATATATATATATATATATATATATATATATATATATATATATATATATATATATATATATATATAATGTTTAAATAAAATATGTGATCTGTTTGAAATTAATAATAATAAAAAAAAGATACTCTTTGCAGGTCAGAAATGGACCTGCAACAGGGGAGGGCTGGCAATCTGTGGCCTGGAGGGCAGCTACAATCAAGTGGCTAGATTTTACTATCATTCCAGCCCTCTGTCCAAGCCCACCCTCTTTTGTTAATTTTAAAATTGCCATTAACCCTTTGCAATGCGTGGCATACTCCTCTGTCACTCAAAGGATTTGTGTTGTGAAGTAAGGCAAGCAATACCACAGAGCTTACAATTGAAATGGGGTTACACTGGTACAACTACAGAGCTTACAATGTAAGTAAAGCTGCACTAGAGATACCATATAACTTACAAGAGAAATGGGTTATGCTACTAATGTAGCTCCACTTGGATTGTAGATCCATTTCAATTATAAGTTCTGTGGTATCACTAGTGTAGCTCCATTTCAATTGTAAGCTCCGTGATATAACTAGTGTAGCTCCATTTCAATTGTAATCTCTGTGGTATCACTAGTTTAGTTCCATTTCAATTGTAAGCTCTGTGATATCACTACTGTAGCTATATTTGCAGCAAAAAGAGGGAGTGACCCACCAGCCCAGACATATGACTGGCCCAGGGGGCAATTGCCCCCCTGCCCCCTAGGCCAGCCCTCCTCTGACCTGCAACCAGCCCGTCCCCAGCACTAAAGGGGTTAATACCCACAACTATTGCATGGTTTTATTTTACTATGTGTCTGATCTCTGCTTCTCTCTACCTTACTTTAATAGTAAGGGAGAGAGAGGCACAGAGCAGACACGAAGGCAGTGTGTCAAGCACACTGCCTTTTTGAATCAGAATGCTGTTACATGTGATCGCTCCTGGATCGATCACATGTACTGGCAGAAGAGACAAGCATTGAGACTGAACGCTCCGGACCCGGAGAGCTCAATTTCAGCTTGAACACAATGATAGCAGCGTGCACGGAGGCGCGCTGCTATCATTTAACACATGACATGCCAGGACAGTCATGGGTCCTTAAGGCAAATCTACCCATGATGGTCTTGGCACGTCATGGGTCGTTAACGAGTTCACCTGTAAGTTCCAGGCAGGACCTGTCAGTGATGCCTGCTGGTGGGAATGGCGGACTCCTTACCAGCGGTGCTTGATCGAATGCATTTCCCCGACATTGGATCAAACTCTTCATTGCTGTTTGGGCAAATACAGAGGAAGGATCCCTCCACGTTCTCACAGACGGCTGTCCCACACACACGTTGCAGGGTCAGACACTCGTCAACATCTGCAATGAGGACAACAAACTTAGAAACAGCTCTTAGAAGACACCCTAGTTGAGAATCACAATCATACATTTGAGGACTAGACTCTTGAGACTCAGGGTTTTGACCCAAATCTCATGGTTTTAGGGCGGAGAGGCCATTGCTAGCTACTATATAATCTGCACCAATGAACTATTCTAAACTGGTGCCATTCATACCAGGAATATAATGGGAGAAGTCCTGCTTATCTTGTGTGGGTTTAAGAAGTGAGATCCCTAAGTTGTTGCTCTCTAAGGTTCTGTGGGGACCAATTAGAACATCTCTGGATTAGAGAATGCAGGGACCTGTCACTGAGAATTTCTATTAGTGGTAGACAACCTGTGTCTCTCTAGCACTGACAACCTGTCTTATCCCTACATTACCACCCCCACTGACTGACACTGCTCAGAAATGCATTACCCTCCTCGCCTAGTACTGACTTCCTGTCTTATCCCTACATTACCTCCACACTCACTGACACTGCTCAGCAATGCATTACCGACCTCCCCTAGCACTGACTTCCTGTCTTATCCCTACATTACCTCCACACTCACTGACACTGCTCAGCAATGCATTACCGACCTCCCCTAGCACTGACTTCCTGTCTTATCCCTACATTACCTCCACACTCACTGACACTGCTCAGCAATGCATTACCGACCTCCCCTAGCACTGACTTCCTGTCTTATCCCTACATTACCTCCACACTCACTGACACTGCTCAGCAACGCATTACCCACCTCCCCTAGCACTGACTTCCTGTCTTATTCCTACATTACCTCCCCATTCACTGACATTGCTCAGCAATGCATTACCCACCTCCCCTAGCACTGACTTCCTGTCTTATCCCTACATTACCTCCCCACTCACTGACACTGCTCAGCAATGCATTACCCACCTCTCCTAGCACTGACTTCCTGTCTTATCCCTACATTACCTCCCCCACTCACTGACATTGCTCAGCAATGTATTACCCACGTCTCCTAGCACTGACTTCTAATCTTATTCCTACATTACCTTCCCCATTCACTGACATTGCTCAGCAATGCATTACCCACCTCTCCTAGCACTGATTTCCTGTCTTATCCCTACATTACCTCCCCACTCAATGATACTGCTCAGCAATGCATTACCACCTCCCTTAGCAATGACTTCCTGTCATATCCCTACATTACCTCCCCACTCACTGACACCGCTCAGCAATGCATTACCACCTCCCCTAGTACTGACTTCCTGTCAAATCCCTACATTACCTCCCCACTCAGTGACACTGCTCAGCAATGCATTGTTCACCTCTCCTAGCACTGACTTCATGTCTTATTCCTACTTTACCTCCCCCACTCACTAACACAGCTCAGCAATGCACTGCACACCTCTCCTAACACTGACTATCTGTCTTATCCCTACATTACCTCCCCCACTTCTGCCACTGCTCAGTAATGCATTACCCACCTCCCCTAGCACTGACTTCCTGTTGTATCCCTACATTACCTCCCCTCTCACTGACACTGCTCAGCAATGCATTACCCACCTCCCCTAGCACTGACTTCCTGTCTTATTCCTACATTACCTCCCCCACTCACTGACACTGCTCAGCAATGCATTATCTACCTCCCGTAGCACTGACTTCCTGCCTTATCCCTACATTACCTCCCCATTCACTGACACTGCTCAGCAATGCATTACCCACCTCCCCTAGCACTGACTTCCTGTCTAATCCCTACATTACCTCCCCACTCACTGACACTACTCAGAGATGCATTGCTCACATCTCCTAGCACTGAACGTGTTAAGTGTAAGTGAGTGAGTGAAGTAAAGTAGGTATGAGACATGACGTACTTGCATGGCATGCCTTAATTAACATAATATATAGATGTAAGTAATTCATACACTAGTTTTTGAAGTAAAAAATGGCTAACAAAGCATATACCGTGATTTTCAAAGCCGCTTTTAGGTGATAGTGTCCTTCCAACACACTGAATGCTAATGAGGTGTACAGTGCATTGCTTCACAATTAGTTGGAATCCTATCTAGCATTCAGGAGGTTAAATTACCCTTTAAAATCAATAGGAATTTGGGGAATGTGTCCTTAGGGTGCAGTAGGTTTGCTCCAGAATTGCTATACACCAGCCCCTAGGTATTTGGGTCTCACCTATGCAGTCTCCTGAAGGCGACAGCTGGTAACCAGGCTCGCAGTCACTGATACACTTGTAGGATCCAGCGGTATTTTGGCATCTCTTGGTCCCACAGAGAGAATCTCCATATTCCACACACTCATCAATGTCTAGGAAGGGAAGACATTGGATGGAGGACACATCATGATTTATTAGGTCTAATGGGACAAACCATATCTTCTACGAGAAATTTCATGAAGGTTTATATAGACTAACCATTTCTAGTAGATGGGATCCCATGGAAGTCGATAGGGACAAAACATTTCAGGAGGTCTCGTGAAAATTCATGGGGCAAACAATTTCAGGCAGATGAATAAATAAATAAGTTTACACAGCGCTTTACAATTTAAGGATTCGGACAATACAGGGTGTGTAGGAAGACAAAACACTGGAAATGGGGTCACTGCTGAAAAGCTTTCAATCTAAAGTGGTAAAGGGAGACATACAGAGAACACAATAATTATTCGTATAGCGATACATTTAGAGGTAGTACTATTATCCAGCATAAGTCCAGCGTTGCTAACCCTTTCAGTGCCAGAGGGGTACACAATGCATTGCGAAGCAATGGCACTGAAAGGGTTAAGAAGTCCTACTTCTTCTGAGATTGACGGTCAGGCACCAACGCAGACACCTTGGCTTAGAGACATTTGCACACCTACGCTGTCGTCCCGGTCTCCTCTAGGAGGCGCTGCATTGTACCTTAAGGTAACAGGAAGTGACTGACAGCGCAGGAGTCCAGATGCCTCTAAAGCAAGAAGCCTGCGTGTCAGTCTCAGAAGAAGTAGGATTTCTTAATAACGCGGTATTTATGCTGGATAATACAACTATTTCTACGCTTATAGCTATATGAATAATTATTGGGGGGGACTTTATTTGGGGTGATAGTTCCGGTTTTAGTGTGGAATTCAGTGCTGATTTCTGGTTGGCATAGGGGGACATTAATAAGTAAATTATTAGAGCCTTGGCTGTATGAAGTCAGTGCGTTCTGGCTTGTTGAAGCCATGCTGAGGAGCTGTGATTTTAACCCGTTATGGACCAGTGATGTGCCAGGACCGTCACATGTATCTGTGCATTAAGGACAATTGACGATCCTGGCAAGTCATGACTTTTTTAATCACAGCGCTCCTGCGGTCATGCTGTACCGTAAAATCTCGGGTATAATACGCACTATTTTACCCCACTTCACCTTATGTGAAGTGGGGGGTGCGTATTATACACGAGAGTTTTTAAATAAAGTAAAAACTTGAGGCTGGTAGATCGTCAATGGTCCTTAATGCACAGGACGAGGGGCCACCCACTTAGACTTGAGGAAAGGAGATTTCATCTACAACAGCGGAAGGGTTTCTTTACAGTAAGGGCAGTAAAGGTATGGAATTCACTGCCTGAGGAGGTGGCGCTATCGAATACATTAGATGCCTTTAAAAAGGGCCTGGATACTTATTTAAAAGATCAGAACATAGAGGGCTATGTACATTAGTATTGGGATTAATATTTTGTTAGTGCTTGTCGATCCAGGGAGAAATCTGATTGCTATTTGGAATCAAGAAGGAATTTTTTCCCCCCATTCAAGGCAGAATTTGAAATTGCTATATTGAGGGGTTTTTTTTGCCTTCTTTTGGATCAACGATGGTAAACAGGAATAGGAAAAGGGTTGAACTAGATGGACGCAAGTCTTTTTTCAACGTAAATTACTATGTTACTATGGCTTCCCTCCCCTGGCGATATCCGCTCTGAAAATAAGACTTACTAGTTTAAATGTAAGTCCCCGCAGAGAAGACCAGGCATACCGGTATGTAAAGCTTCAGTGCGGGAGGCAAGTTCCATTTGCCGCCCTCTTCCTTCAGTGGGCTTTCAGGACCTTCTGCCTATGGAACTGCCCTGTGAGGACCTTGAGATCCTCACAGGGCATTGGCTGCAGGCGGAAGGTCCTGAAAGCCCATTGAAGGAAGTGGGCAGCAAATGGAAGCATGCTGCCCCCACTGAAGCTTTACATATCGGTATGCCTGGTCTTCGAAAGATGAGGACTTCAGCGGGGACTTGCGTTTAAACTAGTAAGTCTTATTTTCAGAGCGGATATCGTCAGGGGAGGGAGGGAAGCCATCTACCAGCCTGCCAGCCTTAACCCTTTGAGGCACTCAAAGGGTTAAAAAAGATTTCCGTAACGGGAAAAACAAGGGTGCGTATTATACATAGACACTCTTGTTTTCCCCTAAAATCTTAGGCATAATATCCACCTACGTATTATACAGAAGTGTGTATTATACCTGATATTTTACGGTAATCACTACAGGAACCTAAAACTGATTGCACCAAGAAGTGAGCACTCAGTTTCAGTCTCTCTTTCAATGAGTGATCACTCACAAGTGCCAGCTCCCTGATTGTAGTCTAAGTTGTACTTTAGGGTAAAAGTACCCTCAGGTCCGCAAGGATTTTAGCGACACTTGGAGACCGCAAGAGAGGTACAGTGGCGCACTCAGGGAAGTAGAACATTCCATCTCAATTAACGCTTTCAGTGACAGAAGGGTATGCAATGCGTTCCATACTGCTATGGCACTCAAAGGGTTAAAGCGAATGGTAAAATAAAAATTTCTTGTAGATGGGATCCCATGAAAAGTCTACGAGGACAAAACATTTCTCATAGATGGGGAAAGTTTATCGGTACTAAGAATTGTTTCTGGGGGTGTGTGTATTTTGAGTATTTCCAGTTATAACTGAAAGGACCTGTGTATTGATGGGTTATTTGTACCCTATGGAAACTAACCCTTTAACCCTCTGAGTGCCAGAGGGGTATGCAACGCGTTTTGTAACTCTCCGGCACTCAAAGGGCCATATGTTCAAAGGGATAACGTTAAGAAAATGTCGCACAAATGACCAAAATTACTACTTTGACACATGAAAGACATATTTTCAAAAGACAATCCGACAAAAAAATAGCAATTTCCGTCGGGTACTAAAAACTTGAAGAATATTCGGAAAAAGGGATGGAGCAAGGGTGGGGCTAATACACTCAACCAAATCGTAGGTTTGTTTAGAAAATATGTTGTATCTAACGACAGAAAAATGTTGTTTCAACAACATTATTCTTACATGAAATAACAAGTGGAGGAAAATTTTAAGATTTTTGAGTTGAGCTGAGTTTTGGTTGTTGTCAATACATTATGAGTCCTTCTGAAGCATTTCATACATAGCATATCATACATAGCATTCCATATCATACATATCATATCCCATACATATCATATCATACATATCATATCTCATATCTTACTGTATCATACATATCATATCATACATATTATATCATATCATATCATACATATATCATATTATATCATACATATCATACTATACATGTCATATCATATCATACATATACATATACATATATCATATAATATCCCATACATATCATATCTATATCATATCATACATATATCATATATATCCTGACTACTTGAATAATATATTATTGTATGTTTGCACTGATATAAGACTGATTAACAATTTATCTTTTGCATATAATTCTATTTAGTTTTTTTATTAATAATCATTAAAATACTTATTATACATTCCAACACTCTTTAAAAATGGTAAATTATAATATTTTATTCAATATTCTTATTAATTAAATGAATAATCTTAATTGCTATCTACAACAAAAACACTTTTAACAGATCAATAATCTTTTCACTGCTCACAATAGCACTTCCCCTATATTTTTGTCGTTTTTTAATGACGTTTCCAATCAGAAATCTTACTTCAAAGAAAAAAAACACATATTTTCTTTAAAGGAGAAGTAAACTTTTTTTTATAAAAACACATTTTACAGAGCATTTCCTGCTAAATAAAACAAGGTCACTCCCATCGCTGTCAGGTGTTTTATTCAAAATTTATAGCAGTTGAAATAATCAGGAAGTGAATTTACTGTGTTTACTTCCTGATAGTTCTAACTGACAGGAAGTGACTCAGCAGTTTCTATCACATTCTATGGAGAACTGTATGTCTCTGACTTTTCTGACTTTACTCTCCATTAGAATCTAACAGGAAATCTAATAAGAATTTGACCACTTGAGGGCACTGCTAATGTAAAAAAACATGGGTTTAAACTGTAATAACTCTGGAAATATAAATCTCTCTGCAGTGGGAGTACCCTTATTTTAATCAATAGGAAAATCCCTACAATATATTTTTTTCATAAAAAAAGTTTACTGCTCCTTTAAGTAACAACATAAAAATATATATGAACACCACAACAGCGTACAATAAAATGTCTTGAAAAACAACAAAATCTATTTTGCTACTTCTTTGAACATACGGCCCAGAGGGTTAGGGACCAGTTGTATGTGTAATGTATCTGATAGTCCTCTGGTACCTAAGAGTTAACATTTAGCTACGTGCATATAGCAGGCCCTAGATATGAGTGACGTACCCACACAGTGCTGACCCTCGCGAGACATCTCGTGACCCCAATTACACGTGCAGCGGTAGGAGCCAATCAGATTCTGGCACTCAGCATTGTCCCCGCAGATTGTAGAGTTGGCACATTCATTTATATCTGGAACCAAAGGATTCAATAATGAAATAAAGATGCTCCGGCGCATCGCTCTGCAACCCCATATAATGGTATTTCCCAAACTATTTTACTATGGCGGTACCCTTTAGTTTCTGTGTAAAGGGAACTCATTGAGGTGATATGTTTTACAGAAGGACATACCTAGGTAGGTGTCATGAAAGCTCTTCTGATTCTATAACTGAATGAAGACATTTTACTATCTTGACAATGTACACATGGCCTTTTTGAATCATGGGTGCATACCTGCCAACATTTCAAATGACCAAAGATGGACACTTCTGCAAAGGCGTAACTAGAAGCCTCCGGGACCTGGTACAAGAAGTGCCACGGACCCCCCCACACTGGCCCCCTCCACAATGCCCCCATCTCCTACCTCCTACCTGGAGCTCCCGCGTGGTCCTCTTAGTAATGCAAAGCGCTGGGAGATGATGTCATCTCCCAGCGCTCTGCATTACTAGAGAGCCGGTGGGAGATTGTGGGCGCCAGGCAGAGGGGTCGCAGGGGGAAGTCAGGCCCCTGGAGTGCACGGGCCCAGTCTCAGGTGCGACCCCTATAGTTACGCCACCACACTTCTGTTTTAGGTGGTGTTGCTGGCGGTGTGGCTGATGGGTGGGTCATTACTAAGAACTTTTGGTTTTGTTTCATGACCTAGTGACAGCTCTGTGTGTAACTGAATAATTGATAAAGAACAAGACCATAGTAATTTCTTTACACAGATTCACTTATAAAAACATATACTGAAGTTTAAACCCTTAAGGATCAATGACGTGCCAGCACGTCATGAAATTTAGGGGACCTCCTTACCGGCCGCAAATTCTGCATCAATAAAGCATCCCGCAGCAACGCTGTCAAGTAGTGCTGGGACAGAGACCGACCTGTCCTCCCTAGAGATGCACACCCACAACATGGGCTTATCAGAAAAATTTTCTGGGGACTGCGAAATGCCACCCAAGATCTGTCCTCGGTAAGATCTTAGGTGCGGGTGTCCCGGACATACTGGGCAGGACCTCAGCATATGTCCTGGTTTGCCACAGTACAGACACAATCCTTCCCTCCTCCTGAACTCCCTCTCCTCCTTTGAAAGCTGGGTAGCACCTCCCTGCATCGGTTCGCTCCCCCTATAGACCAGCTCAGGAGGCATGGGAGGTGAGGGAGGATAGGGTGGGCCAGTATTATGAGGAGCTAGTCTGCCCGGAGCCCTCTGCAGGCGCTCCTTAAACGAGGGTCGAATGAAATTAAGTTATCTAGTACGTTAGGTAAATGACGGGCCGCAATTTCATCCTCCATGGTATCGCTAAGCCCCTGGAAGAAGGCAGCTACCAGGGCCTCGTTATTCCAGCCTACCTTGGCTGTCTGAGTGTGAAATGGTGTACTCCACCACAGTACGAACTCCCTGATGACTGGTCAAAAGGTTTTTTGAAGCCAAGATCACGCGGCCTGGCAAGTCAAAGACACATTTGAATGACTTTACCAACTCTGTGAAGTTATGCACAATAGGTTTATCCGTTTCCCACAACGGATTGGCCCAGGCCAATGCCTTGCCTGTAAGGAGAGGGATAAGGAAGCCGACCTTTCTGCACTCAGTTGGAAAGGCATGCGGCACCATTTCCAAATATATGCCAATTTGGTTGAGGAACCCATGACACAACTCTGGGTCTCCCCCTATACCGCTGTGGGGGCTGAGTGGAACCAGACAACTTCTTGATAGTGCATGCATCAGGAGAGGTAGGAACCACCGGTGCCGAGGGTGGAGGGGGGGAGGCCAGTGTTTGTGGGTTTATTCATTCGATATGCGCAGTGCGCTGCAACAAGGTTTGTAAGGCAAAATACAGTTGATCAATACGTTGATCTTGTGTCTCCATCCTATCCAGGATGCTTTGAAAAGCTGAATTACTATTATCGTCCATATTCATGGCCCTTGAGTACTGTCACGGTTCCCAGGAATAAACCAGGAGTCATTACAGTAAAGTAAAACAATCTTTTATTAGAAAAATCACAGTAATGCACTTAAACAGATAACACACAGAGGGTAATCAAAGAGGCAAGCACTGTATCAGAAATAGCAGTCCGCCAATAGATCCACCACACTGTCCGAGACTAGACATCAGCCCACTGGAGCCTCAAGTAATTGGGAACGCCCAAAGGACTAGCACTGACTCAGCCTGCAGTCAGTAAGCTAGGATTCTGATAGAGCCCCAGGTCCGCACTAGGATGGGTGTCTGTGGAGCGGGGACCAACACACAGAGGAAACAGACAGAAACCCCTAGTAAGCCCCAGAAAGGATAGTCAGACAAGCTGGGTCATACACGGAGCGGGTAGTCAGCCAGAGCCATAGGTTAGCACCAGATAAGATATCCACTGAAGCATTGGTATGCTGGATGTGCAGTAGACGGAGCCCCAGGTCAACACCAGAGTGGGTAATCAGACAAGCCAGGTCATACACAGAGCGGGGAGTCAGCCAGAGCCACAGGTTTGCACCAGAAAGGATGTCTAAGACAAATCAGAATGCACAAGGAGAATGGTCAGACAGAGCCACAGGTCAACACCAGAATGGATGGACAGACAGGCCGGGTCATATACAGTTCAGGTAGCCAGAGCCACAGGTCCGTACCTGATTGGGTGTCCACTACACAATGGTAGCAGACAAAAGAGTAGTCAGACAGAGACACGGGTCAGCACCAGAATGGATGGTCAAACTAACCAGGTCATACACAGAGCCCAAGGGAAACAGAACTGTATTGTACAACAATGCAAGGGCAAATGAGTCAGGACTCAGACTGCCGTTTAAACCCCTCCTCAGGAAGTAGGTAGGAGGAGCAGGCTCACAGGAAGTTAGTAGGTAGGAGGAGACTACAGCAAGCATGGAATAAAATAGAGGCCTGCTACTCTCTGAAGCCTCGCGCCTGCAGATGACGCATCTTGCTCTGATGTGTCCAACCACTGCCATCTTCCTGCGTCATCCGTGTGACATGAACGGCCGCTGAAACCAAGGTAAGCTGTGACAGGAACATGGGTTCTGTGGAACCCCTCATACATCTCCAGGGAACATGAGTTCTATGGAACCCCTCTTACATTTCCAGGGAACATGAGCTCTGTGGAACCCCTCGTACGTCTCCAGGGAACATAAGTGAGTTCTATGGAACCCCTCATACATCTCCAGAGAACATGAGTTTTGTGGAACCTCTCGTACATCTCCAAGGAACATGAGTTCTTTGTAACCCCTCGTACATCTCCAAGGAACATGAGTTCTATGGAACCCCTCTTACATCTCCAGGGAACATGAGCTCTATGGAACCCCTCATACATCTGTAGGGAACATGAGTGAGTTCTGTGGAACCCCTCGTACATATCCAAGGAACATGTGTTCTATGGAACCCCTCTTACATCTCCAGGGAACATGGAGCTCTGTGGAACCCCTCATACATCTCCAGGGAACATGAGTGAGTTCTAATAAACCCCTCATACATCTCCTGAGAACATGAGTTTTGTGGAACCCCTCGTACATGTCCAAGGAACATGAGTTCTATGGAGCCCCTCATTCATCTCCAGGGAACATGAGTGAGTTCTATGGAACCCCTCGTACATTTCCAGAGAACATGAGTTTTGCAGAACCCCTATCACGGTGCCCGTGATTGCTGCATTTCCTTGTCAGTTACCTGTAGGGGGCTCTCCATTGGCTGCCTGTCTTCAGCCCGCCCTGTGTTGCCTATTTAAACTGAGCTTGGGCACCCTTTGGTTGCCCTTTCGTGTTGTCTCTATGCTACCTGCACTTGCATTGGATTCCTGAGCTTCCTGGGCCATTTCTCTGTTCCTGCTCATCAGTGATTGCCTGAGTTCCTGTTCACCAGCTTCCCTGGTTCCAACATCCATTCCTGATCCGGTTGGGGTTGCTGTCTCTACTGCTGTTTCCTGCTGCCATTCCTGATCCGGTTGACTGCCTGCAGATCTGTTTCCTGTCCTTCAACGGCTGTGTTCCTGCTCCTGGATCGCCTGCAGAGGGCTCCTCTCCTTCAGTCGCCCTGGCGACATTTTCATTCACTTGTGTTCCACTCTCCAGTACGCGGGCACTGGTTCGCTCCACATACAACCGGCTGCTGTTGCACCGGTAGAGTTCTAGGCTTACTCCAGTACGCGGGTACTGGTTTGCTCCATGTATAACCGGCTGCTCGTTGTCATCTGTCAGCACCGGTGGTGATTGGGTATCTCCAGTACGTGGGTACTGGTTCGCTCCACAAACAACCAGCTGCTGTCGCACCGGTAGAGTTCTAGGTTTCCCCAGTACATTGGTACTGGTTCGCTCCATGTATAACCGGCTGCTTACTATCATCTGACAACACCGGTGGTGTTTGAGGTTTCTCCAGTACGCGGGTACTGGTTCGCTCCATGTATAACCGGCTGCTTATTATCATCTGACAGCACCGGTGGTGGTTGGGTACCTCCAGTACGCGGGTACTGGTTCTCTCCATTCAGCCGGCTACTTGTTGCATCGGTAGAGTTTCCTACATCAGTATGCGGGTACTGGTTCTCTCCATACATAGCCGGTTGCTGTTCAGTCCTAGACAGCACCGGGAGAGTCTTTGTCCCTCCAGTACGCGGGTACTGGTTCGCTCCATGCATAACCGATTGCTGTTCAGTCCTAGACAGCACCGGTAGACTTGTTGTTCCCTCCAGTACGCGGGTACTGGTTTGCTCCACGTATTAACCGGTTGCTTGCTGCATATTCCTCAGCACCGGTAGAGATTGTGTTCCAGTCCAGGCTGCCTTGCCTGGTATTGGTAAGGCCGGTAGAACCTATTCCACATTGTACTAACTTAAGGTTGCCTTACCCGGTATTGGCAAGGCCGGTAGAGCCTATTACTATTTGTTGTACCAGTCTCCAGGCTGCCTTGCCTGGTATATTGGCAGGGTCGGTAGAGCCTTCTTTTCTCCGTTACTAGTCTAAGGGCTGCCTTGCCCGGTATATTGGTAAGGCCAGTAGAACCTTTTCCATCTGTGTCATCTAAGGTTGCCTTACACGGTATTGGCAAGGCCAGTAGAGCCCGTGTTACATTCTGTATCCACTACTCTTGCTACTATGTATTGACATTAAATGTTATATGTGTATGCTACCCACATGGGTATCCATTAAACTTTTCAATAAAGTTGTGTTTTATCTTAACTCTGTGTCTGAGGGTCATAACAAGCCGTGACAACCCCTTTTACATGTCCAAGGAACATGTGTTCTATGGAATCCCTCGTTCATCTCCAAGAAGCATGAGTTCTATGGAACCCCCTTTTTGTAACCTACTGTTTTACTGGATACCAAGGATGAAGGTAAGACAGGGGCAGAAATGTCTGCAGATTCTGTGGATGGGCGGAGGTTGCACACTTACCTGTACAGTCTCCGGATGCGGTCAGCCTGTAGCCCGTATCACACTGTGCGATGCATTTGTAGGATCCCAGCGTGTTCTCACAAGTCTGAGTACCACAGAGGGAAGTTCCTCTCTCCTGACACTCATCAATATCTAGTAGGGAGATGTCAATATTTATTAGCGATCTTGGACCCAATGACTGAAAGCCTTAATATAACATTAATATTAATAAATAATGGTGGGATTAAGTAGGTGGATCCTGAACCTTCCTGTTTTATTTTCCTTTTTCCAACTCACCTGTGCATGTGGTTTTGTCAGTGGTGGCTCTGAAGCCAGTGGGGCAGGTGCACTGGAATGACCCCTGGGTGTTGGTGCATCGACCTCCCTGGCAGAAGGCGCCCTGCTGACACTCATCCTTGTCTAATCAGGAGAAGGGAAATACCATAAGTTTAGTACAGGCAGTGGCAGTGCCATCCACATACACACTACTACACCATGACATGTATATACAGCACAGGTACAATACAGGCAGTGGCAGTGCCATCCACATACACACTACTACACCATGACATGTATACACAGCACAGGTACAATACAGG